>JANTPZ010096598.1:0-47060 GCA_025593235.1 Vachellia pachyceras | reverse complement strand
TGTTGTTTTAATGATGGCGAGCTGGGAGTAAATTTTTTGTGTAAGGTTATATTTTTTAATTGTGGTTTGTCATTTTAATTGCAAAAATGTTTTTACATTTTTGATTTTTTGTTTTAATCTTAGTTTTTGTTGTTTTGATCATTTGTTTTTATGTTACTGTTATAAACGTGTGTATAAGTAAATTTTTGTATTTGTAAATGATATTTTTAGTTTATTATGTTATGAATTTTTACTGTTTATTTTGTTTTAACAGTAATTTTTTATTTTATTTTTTTTTAATATTTTATATTTAGTAGCGGTTGTACAACCGCTACGAATACACGTGTTTTTTTTGTTTTTGTCAACATTTAGCAGCGGTTTTTTACCGCTACAAAAACAGTGCCCGAAAATTTTGGGCGGGAATTTTTTAATATTCACTGACATTTAGCAGCGGTTTATGACCGCTACAAATAATGGGCAAAAAGGCGGGAATAATTAAATTTCAATCTAGTAGCGGTTTTAAAACCGCTGCTAATTATGGACGAAAATTTCAAAAATTGGCGGGAATAAAATATAATATAGTAGCGGTTATATAACCGCTGCTAATAATTAAGGGAATATTATTTTCGGCCACATTAGCAGCGGTATTTTGACGCTGCAAAATTTGCGTTGCAAAAATTTGTAGTGGTTATTTTTGTGTGAACAGCGGTTCCTTTTAACCGCCACTAATTGGCTTGCTACGGTGAATTTAGCGGCGGTTTCTTTAACCGCTGCAAAGTGTATTAGTGGCGGTTATAACCGCTACAATGTTGTGAAATAACCGCTGCTAAATACCTTTATTTTTGTAGTGGTTGTTAATAGTTGTTTTAGGTTGTTGTAAAAGTTTTTGGAAGCTCAAAAAATGGGGAAGTGCTGCCCAAATTTCATTTGGCCTTAGGAGAGATGTATTTGAGTTGATCAATGTTAAAAAAAAGGGGTTTTGGAAGCAAGAAAACACATGGGTACATGAACAAAGTTTGAAAAACCCATTCTCCCTTTTTCCTTATTCTTCTCAGCAAAGCAAAGAAAAAATATAAGGAATGATTTTTTGAATGTTTTGATGGTTCCATTGGCTTTAAAATGATGTTTTGTGTAGGGTAAAGTCAAGAGATGGATTTTAGAAGCTTAGGAAACCATAAAAATCAAGTCTTGAACTTGTAGAACTCTTGAAAACCTAAAAGGGGTTTTGTACGTTTTTGCAAGTTTTGTTGCATCTTGATGATGGCATGTTTATATGGATGTTATGTCATATTTTTAGGATTTTAAGACCCTCAAGAGCACACTTGGAAGGGATCCAATAGAACTTTGGAGTTTAAGTTAAAAAGGAAAGCTTAATAAAGATAGCAAAACTACTAATCTTCTTTTACGTTTATGAAAATGAGTTGTGAATGTTACACGAGTTTTTGTGATGATTAAAGTGGTTGATTTGTGTATGAGATGTGACTTTGTGCTATGGCCATATGCATTATTAAAGTATAGTTTGATGTGTCACATGTTTTTATGATCATACACATGCTTTAAATTCATGTATGCACATTCATAATATTTTGATTATGTAGTTTTGCTATTGGGATTCCCAAATCTCATTCCCCACCAACTAACCATGTAGGTGGAAGCTCAAGCAAGGGTAAGGAATTGGTTAGTGATGCTTGAAGATGATGCCTTTGCTTGCTTGATTTTGTGTAAATATATAAGATGATACTCTCTCTTTAAAGTTGTTATGTTTGTAACCTAAACCCCTACAAGAAGAATCATGTGAATGGGTGATGAAACATGCATGAAAATGGATTAAAAGTAACAAAGAATGGTAAGGGAATAACTATGCATGTCAGAGTTGGATTAATGAACCAAAAAGATGTTTTGGTGAATTTTAAGTAAAATTGGTTTTCAAGGTTAAAGGATTCCAAAGGCCTTGAAAAATGAATCTGTTTCATACGGAAATTAAAAATAGCAAACAAGCTCCAAATGAGCTGAAACTTTCCAGTCAGAAACTAAACATCCCAAGATTTAAAATGATGTAAAGTTTGTAAAATTTGGATGTGTATTTTGAGAGATGTGATTTTCATAAGTTTAAGGTAAAAACTGGAAATCTGGAAAATGATCATTGGAGCAGCGCGTGATTTTTGAATAAACGGATTAAAATGGGCAATTTTTTATGCCAATGAGTATTTTTTTCTCTATAGATAAATTAACAAACTAAATTTAGAAATTGGAACCACTCAATTTCGATTTTTCTAGAATTAATTATGATTTTTTATAGCTGGGCCAGAAATATGAAAAAATACCTTGTGAACAGTAACATCGTTTTCCACTTTTTTAAAAAACCAAGTTCACAATTTTGGATAAAATTTTGATATCTAAGGGTCAAGAGTGGTTCAAAAGTGATCTAATACAAACATATAGGGGATAAATAGGAGGTGTGACACATTTCACATTAATAAACATTCTGAAAAAGAAATACAAACATATAGGGGATAAACATTTCACATTATCAAATGTTCCCCCCTTCTGTTAAACACGCTTAGCTTCTTTCCCTCATATTTTCGACGCATGCACAAGGTAGGGGACGCGAGAGTGAGAGAGAGAAATGGAGGAGGAGCAATAGGAGAAAAAGGAAGGAGAGGAGTACGTCACTGGAAAAAGTGTTGGATGCAGCACTTAAACATTATGAAGTATCTTTAAGCTCCTCCACAGTGTTGTGCTCATACTATTGGCAACAACATATGCAAGTAAAAGGAGTTGCAACATAACTATTAGATTATATGAAATAATAACAATATTAGAAAAAGACTAATCCAAGTCATACCCAGAGACACTGTTCTAAAGAATTATTCCGTCATAAGTCAGCAACTTCCCAAGATTAAACGGACTTTTCTTGTCGGAGCAAGGTAGCAGAAGAACAGAAACTAAAGAGCAAGAAGCAAAGAGGAAGAGAAGAGAGAAAGCTCTGAAAACTTGATCAAAAACTTAGTGCATCTTCCTCAATTGTGGAGCATAGTATTTATAGGTTCCACATGACAAGGCCTTCATTGTTTTAAGCAATGTGAGACTTCTTTACCTTCATTGCCTTCATTGTTTTAAGTAATGTGGGTATTCTTTTTCCTTTTAACACACATACCCACATATAATTCAAACAAAAAGGATTCACCGGCCAGTTATGCAACCATAATATCAACTAAGGTGAGTCTTCCGACCTCTCTAATCTCTCAATAGCTACCTTTGGGGTTTATGGGTAATGTTTAAAACGGATTAAACTGTTGAATATACAAGAGTAAAACTTCCTTGAACTAAATTGAGCTCTGCATATATGATTTTCTTCAATTTTAAAGTTTGGGTTTACGAGCACACCGTTCCTATGGACAGTATCTGTATAACAATATAATTCTTATCATGTTTAAAAACTTGATCCATTATTTTAAAGTTGATAGCCCATAGTAAATTTTTTTTAGCCAAACTCATGATCCATTATTTTTGTGGCTGTTTTCCTTGAGTCAAACGAAGGAAGATTACTATTTCCCTTGTTTGAAGGAAGTATCGATCATATGAAGAAATAAATTTCTCTCTCCTTCTCCTTCAGCTGAAATTCCTCTCATGCATGCTAACCATGACGTAAGAATATAGACCTTTTATACCCTGGTGTGATTTAAGTTCACCATGGTTTGGTGACATGTAGGTATTAAAATATAAGGTCCCACATTGAATGACTAGGGGAAAGATTAAAGATATATAATATCAAGGAGAGTGCTATCAAATAAGTTTAAGTTAGTTTGATAGAAAGACAATCCTAATATATTTATATATATATATATATATAATTAAGCTATTCTGTCGTTAGCCATCTATTTCCATCCATCCGCTATTGTGCTGGCGACATAAAGGAAAAGCTGGACGAAAACGAGACATACACCCAAGAACAAATTCAACTATCACTACTAAAAAAAGGGACCGCTACAAACCTTCCCTCATTTGATGATAAGTTTTTTTTTTCATTCGAAGTTTTGACATTAAAATTTTCAGAAGTTGTCTAAAATCAAAGAACAACTAGTTAAAATTTAAATGACAACTTGTCAATATATATATATTTTTGGAAGGAATTGTCAATATTCAACAACCATTTAAAGAGCTACTTCTCAAAATATGAACTACAACTTGTCATTGAAGCATTGACGTCAGAAAATAACTTCTCAAAATTCAAATTGCGTACAAATACCAACTTCTTAATATATATGTTCAAATTTATACTTCCATAACGTCATTACAAATTAAATGCCCTTAATTACTGGCTCTCAACTTAAATAGTTAATGGCAAAGTTCTTATCATACACTCCCATCAAATCTTACAAACTATAACCATATATTTTCCATCTCCACTATATATATTGTTCAACATACAAGCATGCCTATATATGAGTGCGCGCGTGAGCGAGCAGAAGAAATAGTTTACTCAAACCATTTGGGATGAAGGTGTGGATAGATTTATCATTTTAGAGACATTAAATATCTATCTAGCAGAAGGAGCACTAAAGCTTGAATCTAATTGAACATTAGCACTCATATCCAAGGAACTGCTTGAATTGGCGTTGTGACTGGTCCCTTCCATTATTCTTATCTCCATTGCCAAACATTCCCTTAGGTCAACTAGCACTTGGCTTATATCAGGCCTATGAATTGCCTGTGGTGCGGTGCACGACATGGCTATCTTAAGAAATTTCCAAACAGAATCAACACTGTATTGTGCTTTTAATAACCTTGGATCAACAATGGATTTGATATCTTTGCTTTCAAGTTTTGGGGAAACCCAATTAATCAAAAGACTTGAGGAATTGTCTGGTCGTCTTTTTGCTGCCGGTTTTCCTGTCACTAGTTGTAGCAAAATTATTCCAAAACTATAAACATCACTTCCTTTTGTAAGGTTTCCGGACTGTTGAAATCTGTTAAGAGAGAAAAAAAAATGCTAATTGTTAGATCTCAAAATTATGTCTCCATTTTAATTTTTGGATGTACAATCATACATCCAAGTTGTGAGTTATTAGAAAAATTCTAAAACGAATTTCAATGAGAGAATTTTCTTCCCTGTTATTTTAGTTCTAAATACAACTTCAGTTTGTGACCGTCTTCTATATATAATTCATGCCATAAAAACAAAAGAAAAACTGAAAATTCATTTATTAAATAAAATGAGATTAATTTTTACGATTGTGATTGGTATTCATTTACAATATATTATCTCTGCAATTAATGGATTCATTTTCTTATTTGCAAACTTACACTTATTTGAAGTGGTTCCTAATTGACTAGTAATAACAATAAGTCTTATCCCATTTTTAAGAATTGACTACATGATTCACAGAACTTTAAGACCCTAATGGAAAGTCTTGTGTGTATATATATTCTATAAATAAAAATACTCACTCAGGATCAAGGTAACCAAATGTCCCAGCAGGACGAGTAGAGACATGACTATCAATATCATTTGCAAAAGCACTAGACAGTCCAAAGTCAGCAATCTTAGCTTCCATGTTCTTGTCCAGCAGAATGTTGGAGGCATTAAGGTCCCTGTGTATGATTGCGGGCTTACAACCATTGTGCTGATAATCCAATCCAGCAATTCCATTCATTATGAATTTACATTAAAGAAAGTAGTGGATTAATGACAGAATATGATGATTCTGTTGTGAAATAGACTGCCACTAATTGATTAGTGACACAATTCCATCGCTAAATTGATCTACCATAGAAATTCCTTCACTGATTTGCTGTTCTCTTGCTTTGTTGTCCGGACTCCAATTGTCACTGAATGTAATTTATTTATTTTTATATTCAACTAGAATATCATATATGATTTACGTGACATATATAAGTTGCTTTGTCCATACAACTTGAAAGAATCGTACAGTACATCAATATATATAATATTTCTTACCATACGCTGCATCCAATGCAATTTGAAGCCTGTCTTTCCATTTCAATTCACTTCCTTTGTTACCTGTAGAATCAGTATGATTAGATTTCTTTTACATATGCCTTTAATAGACGTTATAAATGACATGATTTATTACACTTGTCATAAATTTTAGGGTTAAGAATAATTTTTACTCTAAAACTATTCACGTAGAAACTAAGGAGATTTGGAAGTTTTTATTTACTTAATATCACCTAGAAAGTGTTAAAAATGAGTAATGTTAACTTAATAATTAAAACACTACCTTAAAAAATTAAAAACTAACATGGATCATCAATGATTTTTAATGATTTTTAAGAGTGGCGGATGTTCCTTCTTTCTAACTAACACTTTTAGAGCTATATTAAACTAAAATAAAATTTTGAAAACCCACATCTACTTTATGAATCCTTACAAAGCAAAAAATGACCAATAACCCTAAATTTGATAATAGATATTTTAATACCAATATATTGGTTTGATTGCTATAAATGCTAAACATTTGAGATATGTATAAACAAGTTTTGGAAACAAAAATTTTGTACTTGATAAATAATGATGGAGGTTCCCATTAGCCATATATTCATATATTAATGCCCTGACATCGCTTTCTTCGCAATAACCAATCAGAGAAACTAAGTGTCTATGATGAACAACCATCAACAGTTCCACCTGCAATTGAAATTTAACTTTACCATTTAGTATATGATAAGGAACCACTATAGCGAAAAAAAAAAATCATGTCCATAATTAAATGTCCAACAAAATGAGGTAAAAAAATAAGGTTATTAAATTTCGATTTCACCTCTGATCGAAATTCTCTATGACCCTGCATTGATGAATGAGAAAGTAACTTCACTGCAACTTGAGTGCAATTCTTAAGGGTCCCTAAATAAACTTTTCCAAATCCACCTTCTCCAATCAAGTTTTGGAAGTTATTAGTGATCTCAAGGACATTGGAGTAAGGAAAAAGGGGATTTCTTCGTTCTGGTGCTTCTTGCTCAGTAGAAATAACTGCAAATATTAATAAGGATAATTAGAATTGTGAGCTCTGAATGCTATAAACGTAGGACTTATTTGATTATATACCTCGAAGTGAATAATGTAATAGGAGAGAATGATTTCGTATGTATTTATTTTTTCTCAATTTTTTTATTTGGTATCGATATGTTATTTTTCTCTTAATAAAATCTTTTAACTTTACTCTATTAGCACTGTTAACTCTTGTATATACCGAGCTACTTGTGCTAACAGAACAAAAAGGCTATAACAACATCAGCAGGGTAAAATTAAATGATGTAATAAAAGAAAAAAATCGTATATCAAATTAAAAATTAGATGAAAGTTTACGTTTGCGGAAAATGATTTTCCAATTAGCGAGTACTTATATCTTATAATTTTCATTCAGTGACATAAGATATATGAGGGCATCATCATCATCATCATCATCATCATCATCATCATACAAAGTACTAGTATTTTATTCGTACCTTTTAGTTTTTTAATTTTGAAGATCCAAATTCCCAGAGAAATCAAAATCACAACCGTCAAAGCTGAAACTGCTGCTATGAGTGGAACAAGGAACTTGTGCTTTTTGCATGGATCCCTCAGACAAAGATTAGGATTATCTTCCAAACTGAAAGAGATAGGTCAAATGTGTCTGTAACTTTATTGAGTTTTATCTGATAATTCTACTTATTTTCCATCAATAGCCTCAAGAAAAGCAAGAGTCAATCAAGAATTAATATAGAGCACATTAAATTAAAATATATGATATTTGCAAGATGATTCTAGTTTAATTAAAATAAATGTAGTCAGAGCCGATCGATGAGCAACTGGGATAGCTAGATTGAAGATGGGAAACCTCATTTCCAAATTTGACTTTTCTTTGAGAGCCTTGGGAACTGAACCTGTAAGCTTGTTGCCACTCAAGTTACTGCAAATTTATCATGTGATGCTCAAATTATTAAGGGATATAAGGGGAAAAAACATAATATTAATGTGTAATCTTTGGTAAAACTTACAGAATTGTCAACTCTGGCAATTTAGCAAGAAATTCCGGTATTGATCCTGACAAGTCATTGCTTGATAAATCCCTAAAACAGAACAATATTTTTACAAGACAAGATTCTTATACTGAAGATTTTGTTCTATTTATTAAATCATTATATACTTACAAGGACTCTAACTCTGTAAGTTGTGAAAATGAAGCAGCTATTTGTCCTCTTAACTTGCTGGCACTCAAGTTTCTGTTTATGTTCATGATTAATAGAGATATATACATGCCAAGGTAGGAGATGGTGAAATTTTTGTGAAGTATATAATTTAATTTCAACAACATCCGGTCAAAAAAATTTACAATGAATTTTTTCTCAATGAGTGCTAGCATAATTAAATTTTAAAAGGTGTAAAAGTAGATACAATGGTTCCATTTTCAATTGATTAACAGTTTTTATCAACACTACCATTAAAATTTTTAACAGTAAACTTCTTTCACCCTCCAACCTTTTAACGACCAATTTAATGGTAGCGTTACAATTGCTCCATTTTGAAATAAATATTTTTATTTTTACACCCTTCGAAATTTAATGTCTTAGACACTAGGAGAGAAAAAGCTTCGTTGTGAAAATTACAACTTAACTCTATACAATTAATTATTGATGCATTTGAATTAACACCAAATTAACTCAAGTCAATTAATTTTACATTTAAGAAACAAACATCCCAACATTTTGGAGTATAATGAGTGGAACTAATCAGTAATCAACCAGTTCATATTTCATTAAGGAATGTTCACTTTAATTTAATAAAGTGAAATACTTACAGTGAGATAATCCTTGCATTATTGTTATTGATGCCATTTCTGCATTTGAGTCCCTCCCACGCAAGTTCCTCCGGAACACATGGGTCACCTTGCCAGCTTATTTTTTTGACTTCGTATGTGGTTTTTATGCCCAGAATGGCATCCGCTATTGTTACCAACAATAAATAAGGTTACAGAAGTCAAAGCCAGCACATGAGATCCCTTCTTTTCACGTTCTTTTTGACTTCTCATCTCCATTTTCTGTTAAAATGGATATAAGAAGTCCTACCTTTTAGTCCGTTTTCAAAATGGACGTCACGTAGGAATACTTCAAACTTCCCTCATAAAATAGACATGAGAAGGACAAAATACGAACGTGATAATGATAAGTGTCAGTTGTATTGTACAGCAGTGACACACATAGAGATCATAGAACAATAGGAATGTAATGGTTGGTTGAGTAATATAGAGAAATTAACGAACCATCTGTTTGGTCAGTTGGAGGTGTTAGAGATGGTATGAATTTATAAGTTTCGATGGCATTAAGCATTGGAGGAGCATCAGATGTTGGATCTCCACTTATGTTGAATCTAAAACCGTCTTGATCTGTAACATTAGCGACTGTCACAGGCTTTAGGTATTCAAGAGTTATCGGCTCTGGGTTGATATTTTCACCATTAACAGTAATATCAATTACTCTCCTTTGTCCGGCGGGAAGCTTCTCAATTTCAACAAAGTGAAAATAGAAATAATATCTGTAAGACTTCTCGGGTGGCTCTCTCCAGACAGTGTCATAGTCAAGCGTTAACGCATAGGAGAGATTCAATGATTTGATGGCAGACGTAAGCACTTGCATGGGTAATTTATAAGAATCGCTTATGCTTCCAACATCAATATGTTCTGAGCTGTTGAACTTTTGCAAACTTTCGTCTTTATCATCAAAAACATCGTCCGCTCGCCACACACGATCATAGATGTCATCCTTAAACCTATATATGCATGAAGTATTGGATAAACGAATTTATAATTGATTTCACATATGTTAACTCTCTCCTGTTATTAATATAAGAGTTAATCAAGGATTGTATTTAGTTTCAAGTGTGTGTTTGGATTATTTCCAAGACCATGGTTTTGGAGAGAAAACCATGGTTTTGAGAAAAACAATCCAAAATTTTAGGTGAATTGAATCTCATAATTAACTAGGGTCACCAAAAAGGTTCAAAGAGCGGTTATAGATGTATATACTGATCGGCCATCAATAAAGTTCTCACGTTGGCAGCAAGATTTGAACTCACAATTTTATTAGCTGTAAATTCAATTTCATATCAACTAGATTAATCTTTATTGGCTAGCATTCATTTTTCTTACAATCAAGTATTCCACAAAAACCATGGTTTTGTTATTATCAACACAGACATTCTTTTCTCCAAAATCTATTTTTACCAAGAAAAACATTGTTTGGAGGTCCAAAATCATAACTTTCCAGAAACTATTCTTTAAAAATATATTTTCTACAATTACTTTTACCACTTTTATCATTGAATCTATTCTCCAAAAGCTAATTCATACACATCCAAAGCAAAATATAAGATCTCAATCCACTTTATCTCTCAGATTCATGATGTTTTCCTCTGGAGTATAATATTAATTGCACACACCACAGAGTTTCCATCTAAGGGTAATCATGATGAAAAGGGTACTTTAAAAAACCAACGCATATTTGTTAATAGCCAACTTAACTAAATTCCTTAATTTACAAAAATTAGATATTTCACTCTTATGTTAATGACCATTGATAATGTAATTCATTGAAAGACATAGAGATGATGAAAATATATATCCAAAGACTATGAACAAATGAATAAAAGGGTCACCTTGTAAACCGGTCTGAAATAAAATCAATGGAACCAACGTCGACTCTCGTATCAAGGACTAATAGTGACTGAGAAGGAGATGGAGTTAGATAAATAGAATTGGTAACAGGTCGTAGTTCCAGTGTAGAAATGAAAGGTGTTCCTCTGTCAGTGTTGACTAGGCAAACGAGAATAGTGTGGGTAGTGGGAGTATGGATAATCTCTGCCAAAACATAATTTGTAGTATAACCCAAATGCACAGTTTTCCATAAATCGACATTGAGGAACAAGTCAAAAGTTGGAGTTTGATTTTTGGCATCATAATTTCCATAGGCGAAGAAAGCTCTGATAAGATAATTCTCGTTTTTGCCTTGTTTTGGTTTCAGGGTGTAGCAATTTCTTTTCCCATCTGGGAAACTTCTTAGTGTCTGCAGCTGTCTTCCAAAACCTGGATAATCTATTTCAAATCTATTTTCATTTGCTAGCATGAAACTTTTTCCTGTTTCTACGAAACCAGTATCTGTCTGATAAGAAATTCCAGTTTGTGGGTCAGTGTACCCACTACTTGCTCCACAGTCAATGCTTATGAAATCTGCAGCGTGCGCAATAAAATATGGTTCGTTTTAGATATCGAAGCAATCAAACATAACGTTATGGAAGAAGACAAGCCCTAAGTTAATTAGTTAAGATACACACACGCACACACACACACACATACTAGTATATAATATGGGAATTAACCAGCAAGCCGCCGATTATTGACACGATACTGATAAGTAGTCTCACCCTCACAAAAAAAAGAATACAAGTTCAAATTTCAAGAAGCATCACCGCTACACCAAGGAGCTGTAATGTTCCTGTGTAACGTCCATTAATTGAAATGCGCGTTTGTTTTTTAAGCTTTCTTCCACGTCAATTCCCCAAAGAACGATGTGAGAAGTGTTCCGTCTCATGTCCCTTTGACATAAAAACAAATTTGAGAACAGAGTTCACGACTTCTGCATGACGGACATCAGATAGAAATACTTCAAACATCCCTCACATAGATGCCCCTCACAAGGTGGATGTAAAAAGGAAAAAAAGGAAGAAGGACGAAAAGAATTACTTCTTGTAGTAGCGCATCGCTCACACCCCACAGAAAGATTGGTTTCAAGTACAAAATGACTTGTGAATAGACTATGGTATACACATCGAAATATATTCACACATACACAAGCACAGAAACATTAATGGGCACTGTACCAGGGTGAGAGTCGCTGGTAGTGAGTTTCCTTCCATTTTGCATTGCGTTGCCAAGCAGGAAATGTTGGATGAAAACGATAAACCATAGAATCCATTGTGGTGCCTTCTCCATGTGATTTCTTCAATTCTATATAAGGAAGCTATAAGCTATATATATCTATGTTATATCATAACAGAGAAACAGTTCAAGTATATACGAAGTAAGAAAGTCAATAGAGATTGATCATGAACTCACCTGATGCTTGAGATCTCAAATTCTAGCCAAGATGATGAGCAGTGGTCTGAGTACTAGTAACGTTTAGAAGTGTTTTATAGTAGGAATTGGCGTTAGGATTTAGAGAAAATGATGTTTTTCAGTTCTATTCACAAGGTAGGAGAAATTTTTAAGTGAATGTATAATAATTTTACACTTCATTTATTATTTTGTTATCCTTGATTATGTTCTCATGTCATGTATATTAAATAGAAATAAAACTGAAAGTTTGCTCAATTTTAAAGCATAATTAATGGAGTTTAACATTTTTAATCCATTAAAAAAATGCCGAAATAACTTATAAATAGTATCAAGAGAGTACTTTAATAATTAGTGACAAAATTGGATGATATGCTTTTGTGAAATGCTGCACCAAATTTATGCTTAGATTAAAATGCTTCTTTGGATCAGACGTGGAGAAGTGATTTTGTGGGATAAATACGTGCAGTTTTATATCTCCAAGTGAAAAAACACATGTATATTTTATGTTGATCCAAACAGCTACTAAATGAAACAGCTAAGGTCCCCATAAAATTGATCCCAAGAAAGTTTGAAGTAATCAAACTTCCAGTCAAGTTCATTAATTTGTCTACCCCCAAGTTACTGTCCCCATCTACCCCCAAGCCTATCTTTGATATCCTTAGTCGTTGTTAATCCTCTGCTGTAGAAAATATTTTATTTAATTTTATTTATAAATCATCTCATTAAATCTTTTATGTAAATATATAATTTTACCATTTATTTATTAAATGCTAACTTTACTATAAGGTATTAAAGGCCGGACTAGACTTTGAACAGGTTGAAATAGTGGGTTAAAAGTTAATAGATTAGATTGGGATAAACCCATGGCTAGACCAATCATATCAAAGAATATAATTTAATAAAAATACTTATATTTGATTATGAATAAGTAAATATAATACTAATATGTAAATAAAAATGATTATTCAAGACTTAATGTTTGATACATAGATACATCACAAAGTATTTCATTAAAACTATAAGAAAATAAAAAACTGAGAATATATATTTATTTTTGCAATTTTTCAAAAGGTACTAAGTAAAAAAATAATAAAATGCTAAAACATAATCACTAATAGTTTATTTTTCTTAATTTTCTATCTTTTCTTTCAATAGTTGTGCGTTTACTTTCATTCATAATTTTCTGTATTGTGTACTATATTTAACAGTTTCTGGAATGGTTAGGAATTTTAAAGATCTATACTTAGAATAGTAAACAAAAAAAAACAATATACTTCGGATTAAATAAACAATTTTTAATGAAGCCCATAACAATTAGGTTGACATAGACCTGGACTCACCCTACACTTTTTATTTTTATATTTCATCCTTTCCTCAAATTTCTTGGCTTGTTAATTACTTTATATGAATTTATGCAGTATTCGATACACTCACGGCATTTTAAGTTTATATATCGATATTTTTAACATTAATCGTGTTTATTGTTCCATATTATTAATTAATTGGTTAATTTTAAGGATTAAGAAGAAAAATCAGCATACGAAAATTTATATATAGTAATTTTAGAAAAGTCAACATATATTGTTTTAAAAAATAATCAAATTAACTAATTTTTTTAATATTTATAAAATTAATTATTTAACTTTTAATTAAGATTTAGAGGGAGTATACGTGTATCCAATCTACAAAAATGACACTTTGAATGCTGTTGGATATAAAGCCAAATGAGAAATACTTCCAGAGTGACTCCTCATCCATAGTTTGTAAAAAATTTATGAGATATAAGATCTACAATTGGGAACATTTAAAATATTTTTACTGGGTAGATTATAGATGATTGAGTACATAAATCTTTCTCAAAGCAAATAGGTATAGTCTAATACTGCTCCATTATATTTGTTATCATTATCTCTCTGCGTTATTATTTTTTTTTGTTTTTGCCAACTTAACATTTATCACTATGAAAACTTATACCATAATGTCATCGTCCATTACGCCCAACAACTTATTATTTAAATTCGGTCTAATGTGTAAAACTTTTTCCTATTTTTTCCCGTAAAAGATGTTAAAATTTCTTAAACCAACGAGTGCGCAAAGAAAGAAAGTCTTAAAAATGTCGGACTGCCGCCTGGTTCGGTTCAAGACTTTTTTTGACGTTGGAATTTGTTTGGTTTGGAATTCTATGCTTACAATTTGGTTTGAGATGGTCCAGCACGTAATAGTGATGTTAACATCTATATAAATGACAATATCAATATTTATACTTATTTCATGTAACAAAAATTTCCAAACATTGTTTCATGTAACAAAAATTTATTCTTAATTCCACCCTCCATTGTTTCATGTAACAAAAATTTATATATAGTCATTGTCATTTTTAACTTTTTTAATTCTCTATATCATTCTATTCCATCCATTTCCAAAGATTTGGAGGAATCTTGATGGGCTAATAAAATTCGAACAATCCATACAACTCTACATCTCGTCTTTCCCTTGCCTCTCTCATACGGCATTGTCCATTTTTGCCTCTGACGATAATTTAAAAAGTTAAAAAATCAGACTGTGGAAGCATAACAATAACCACACATCCCTGGAATATTACAGACAGTTTTGGTTCAATAATATAATCAAAAAAATCTAGATGAGATCCAACTTGAAAGATAGCTTCATCTTATAATTTACTCGTATTCATAAAACAGAGAGAAAATGGATTTTTTTTAATTTTATTCACAATGTAGAAGAATTTTTTTTTATATAGATGTACAATAGTTTAATATTTCATTTATTATTATATTATTGTTGACTTTGTTCTAATGTGGTGCGATGTATATTAAATGGGAGATAAAGTTGAAAGTTTGTTGAATTTTAAAGTAGGTTAAAATGGCCATTTAATATAGTTGTGGAGAAGTGATTTCACGGAATAAATATGTTTATGGAGTTTTATCTTGTAAACTAAAAAAAACTTGACACTTATTTTGTGTTGATCAAAACAGCTATTAATTGAAATAGCAATAAGGAGCAATTGTCACCCTAAAAATTTTAAATTGTAGCAATGCTGCTCTGGCCCATATCCGAGTTAGATTTAACCATCAATTAACCAAATTTATTGATATGGTAGGTTCACATGTCATACACAATATTTTTTAGGTTAAGGTGAAAATTTCCATTGAAAATTTTCACTTAAGAGTGCTAAATATCTTGATATTTTTTGGGTTCAATCTGGTAGATTCCAAATTGTAATAATGTCACTCCGGCCATTATACAAGTCAAATTTGACCATTAATTGACCCAATGTGCAAAGTTTGCAGATCCACCACAGTTGTCACTTTATTTTTTCTGAGTTAGATTTATAAATAAGAAAAAATTATAACAAATAAAAAGTATCCCACCTAATTGGAGAAAATCAAAGAGGTAAAAACATCTTATGCTGCAAAGAGAAAATAAAAAAGGTACTCATCTAACTCACCGTCACAAGAGTATGTAATAAAGGATTGACGATAACATTGCTCTCAACACTTTCAATAATCAAATCGTCTTCATCATTCTCTGATGAACAAGAGCTCCTTTCGAAATTTTGCAACACTTTTTGCAAAATGGACAACAAAGAAGAAGAATGATCAAGATAGCTAGGTATCTCTATGATTTTCACTTCGCCTCACAAGATGTTTTTCCCTCTTCAATCCTTTAGGTGGGATGAATTTTGTTTAAAAAATCCTTATTTATAAGTTGACCTGAGAAGAAAATGAAGTGAATGATACATGACTTCCCAATTCAACATATGTGATTAACTAATGGTCAAACTTAATCTAAAGAATAGTTGGAGCACTATTGCTACAATTTTGAAATTTGTAGGGCAAATTAAACCCAAAATAACTTTCAATTACCCAATCACTCTTGCATGAAAACTTTCTAGCAAATTTGCATGATCTTAACCCAAAAAATATAAAGTGGATGACACTTGGGACTTTCCAACTCAACATATTTCATTAATTTGTAGTCAAACTTAACATGGATAACAGTTAGAGTAACATTGTTATTATTTGAAAACTTACGAAGCAGTATTAAACTAAAAAAAATAAATATCTAGTGCTCCTTAGTGGAAACTTTAAATTAACCCTTAATTGTTTCATATATTTTACGCAATGACTTGTGAATAAGAATATAAAATGCTTATAGAAACTTCATGGAGATGTTTAGTGATCACAAACAGTGCCATCAAAGGCCACATTAGCATTGGGGTCCCTCACAAGCAGTGACATACTTAGTTTTCATTTCTTGAATACAATAATGCTCCGAAATCACTTGCATTGTGCTTGGATGTAAAGGGATGGGAAAAAATAATAGAGGGGAAAACGGATAGTTTCAATTTTAAATTGGAGGAGATAATAGGGGGAAGAGGAAAAAGCCATGATGCGTGACCCATATAATTTTACCCACCCCAAATTTTCCCTCTAAATTGAAAACATTGTTAAGAGAGAACTCATTTCTCAAAATTAAATAAAGGTATTATTGTCATTGAAAATGTCATGCATTTTTATTTTTTTTCTCCCCCTTAATCTAAAGTTCCAAACACACACAACATATTGTATAAGTAATATATAGGGGTCATAATCCTATTATTCTATTTATAAGGTAAAGATAAGTTTTTTAATCCTATTTATAAATTATGTTATTGTGTAGACTTTGTTTTTATTGGGTGTACTAATATATTATATATATTAAATGGGGTAAAGTTATTAAGTTGTTGCGTTTTGAAATAAAGTTAATAATATTTAAGCTTTTCTTAATTCTAAAGTAACATATTAAAAATGATTTATAAATAGAGTTAGATAAATAAACAATAAAGTTAACTCAAAACGACAGCATCTAGCAAATTCGAGGGATTCAATTTTCTACACGGAACTTGGAAATGACAGATGCAGCCAATAGTGCCAATTTCATCCCAATCATTGTGGTCCTTGATAAATTTTAGTAGGAGAGAGAATAAATTATTTGATCAATAAATATATATATATATATATATCATATTATTAAAAAAATTTATATAAATGTATAATTTATCCTTTATTTATTATTGTGCTAACTTTGTTTGGGAGATTTATTATAATGTCCCATAGAAGGAAGTTATTTATGAAAAGGTCCTAAGAGGTTGTCAATAACAAGTCGATGAGCACACCATTGACAACTCTTGGAACCTTTTCATACATAACTTTCTTCTTTAGGACCTTACAATAAATCTCCCACTTTATTATATGGAATGGATAGTGAATATAGAGGGAGTTGAAAATTTATTAAATTTTAAAATAGAGTTAATGAAATTTAAATTTTTTCACATGTGAAATATATTAAAATAACTCATAAATAGAATAAAAGAAAATGTACTTCTTATATTTTCCTTTTTCGTGGCCATTATATTCTCAACTTTGTAGTTTTGCACAATTTTCCAGTGAAAGTATCCATCAGCCTTGAAGGTTCGCCTAGTGCTTTTCCATATATTCCATGAGTGAAATGTGCCAAGTTACGTTGTTTGAAGACAACATTCCCATAAAACACGAAAGAAAAAGAACAAGTTGACTTGACGAGTGAAAGTTTTCATAGTTGCATTTATCATTATACTCCATCCTAAAAGTCAATTAATTTGTTTTTGGGAGGTTAAAATATTAAAGCTAAATAAATTAACTCAAATTATTTATACTTATTATTTATTTAAATAAATTCAACTGACTTATAAAATTATATTTAATCTAAAAATACATATAAAAATAAATACTTCAAATTAATTTATTTAACTTCTTTTAAAAAGTCAATTGGCTCTGATCATACCATAACCATTAATAGAAGAACAAGTTAACTATTTTGGAGAGATTAAGAAAGCGAAAAATATTACTTCTATTTTTAAAAATAATTTATCTAATTTATAAAGTGATATATATATCCAGTGTTACAAAAAAATATTTTTTAAATAATATATAAAGCTTTCTTCATTTTCACCCAAAAAAAACTCTTATATTAATAACTTAGAGGTGATTTTAATGAGAAGTGGTAGTACATATCACTAAAAGGAAATTAATCTTTTGATTCTTTAAGTTTTAACTCAGTTATTACTCAGTTTTTCTACTGTGACTTGTTGTGGTTCAATTCCTTAATTTTTAACTCGATTATGATTCAATTCCTAACATAAATTTCATTTAATAAATCAATCCTTTTTATCAATGACCCACATTGAGTCATCCCAAGTGGCTTCCAAGTAAACTCCACATAGATTAGATATAATTTTTTTTAAAAAAAATAAAAGGTTGCTTGGCTGGGCTTCCTTCAAAACAAGTTATAACCACCTCTCGGTTTACTCAACGTGGATCATTTATAAAAAGGATCAATTTATTAATTAGGAAAAATGTAAGAGAATGTGTTATAACCAAATTATAGATTTAGAGACTGAGTCATAATTAAATTAAAATTTAAAATTTTAAGATACACCACTAGGGTCATCTTCCTCGACAACAAATGGGAAACTCCCAGCTCTGTTTCATCAGGAATCTCCAATAATATACTTCTAATATTGACTTTTATTAGTAATTTAAATTAATTTTCCTTTTTATCAAAAGATGTACTTCAAGGTATTTTTTAATAGTATAAAGAAATAATTATCTCTCTTAAACACTAAAACCTTCAATTTAATTTATAATTTAAAAAATTATAATTACTACTTTGATCCTTAGTATGAGAGCGAATTGCCTCTACTAGGGAGATCAACAAAGCTAAATAAGTTACTTAATTATACCATATATTCTCAAATACTTATGTGTATCGGTTTATAAGTTGGTTAAATCATTTGAAGAAAAATGATAGATATATTAATTAATTAGCGTCCTTAATATCCCAAAAAAGTTAACTAACTTTTCTATTAAATGTAATAGTTAACTTAATTTAACTATATATTTGGATAATTGGTTTTTCCAATCCAAGACATGTGGATAAGTTCTCTCACAATGTGACAAATTAATATATAAATTGTATTAGTGGAGGAGTTTACATTTAGTGTTCAACAGTTTTTTGAACATAATTACTTTCATTCATATTCCCGGATTCATATTTGTATTCTCATCCTTACAGAGATGAGGCTTGCCACCTCAACCACTAGCTTGTTGGTGATCAAAGTGGAATTTAATAATTTATAGCTTCGTTTGGGGTTCCGTTAGGAACCCCGTTTTGACCCCCAAAACCCATTCTCACGCAAGCCGAGACAAAATTCCTCTCACATAAAGTACCTAGGAATCTGTGTCCGTTTTCTCAACGGGTTTCCAAACGAAGCCTATAATGCCTTCTATATGTTTTGGGCTATTGGCTATCTAGGTCGACATAGTTTCAATTATCCTTGGGTCGTTCATTATCAATATTATGTAACTTTCTGCTTTAAATAAAAAAATAGGGTATTAATTTAACACAATGAACTAATTCCTTATTATGTGGCTAATTATGACTTGAATTCTTGTTGAATAAATGCTACCATTTAATATCCAATAATACATTAAATAGGATTACTTACTGTAGAAAAATACGTGTTCAACAAAAAATAAAAAAAGTGATTACTACAATCTTTTATTCCTTAAATTTTCTCTAATTTTAGTTCAAGTTGATACTTGAGGGATCAAAATCATTAGTTTTAAATTTAAAAACTAAATTCAACATGAAGGTAAATTTGAGGAATATAAGATTATTATAACCCAGAAAAATACAATACTTTTTCTCCATTTTATTCTCAATTCTCATCTATGTTTCAAATTTTGTTCAAAATTTGCAACATTGAGTATGGTAAGTATTTAAGATTTAATATCAAGAAATATCCATCTTCTGAATGCAGAATAAAAGACAGATCCTTCTTCTAAATCAATGAGTTTTTAGTAGGTTTTTTCACAATTTCTCGTATACAAAATTTTTTTTTTTAGCCGAGGAAAACAGAAATCATAAACAAACAAGACTTTCTCTATACAAGTACACCAAACTAAGACTCTCTTTTAGCAGATACAAGTATCCTAAGACAATATTATTCAAAGTACTCAAAGGAATTAAATGCATACATCTTTCTTATTAAAGATTTACCATAATTTATCACTTTGGAAATGATTAACTCCTTCCCTAAACCTAACCCTTATGTTTAAACAAACTAAAATTGTATGCAAGAAAAATTTACTAAAACATGAAAGGAAATTTGTACTAGACACTGCAAAGGACTAACTCCTTCAAGGGTTCAGAGCACAAATGTTTTCCCCTCTCCCAACAATTGTGCTTGCCGAGATTTGAACTTGTTTCATCCTCCTTATGGCAACAAAGGTAAGCCACTTACTAGCTCAACTAACATCTTGTTCATAACTATGATTTCTCCTTTGATAGATACATGTATCATACTAGTGGAAACAATCTTATTTGAGGGAATCGGTTGCTTTATATTTTGTACCAACAATCAAAAATTGTTTTCCACTACTTGCTGCTATTGGATACTAAATACAGATACTACTCAGTGGAGAATTAAAACATATTTCTTCATATTGTAAGAAAATAACAACTTCGCTAAACACAACTAAGGTTACATGCATGAAAAATTTACTGAAACATGGAAGGGAAAATTGCATTAAACATGAGAGTCCAACTTAGAATTATGCTGTTATTTCCCCTGCACGTCATTACATACACACATTCCCCAATTGAGCAAATTTCCTGGTCGCAGATTTGGTTTCATCTAAGAAGTAGAGGAGCCCACAAATCAGGGAACTTGATAAGCCTTTGGCAAGTTGAGATTCTCCAAAACGAGAGTATCAGCCCACGCATCAGATGCCACTAACAATACCAAGTTCAAATCTGATATACTCATTCTTTCCTGACCTTTCTTTACTTGACACCACAGGAACTTAAATCTCATCATAGTAAAAGAACAGATTTAGCTGACAAATAAAACCACAGGATAGCCTTGCCTTGTTCATAAAGGGAACAATATGATGAAGCACACAATTTGGTGCTTTCACACTGGCTTATTACTTTGCAATTCTTATGATAAATGCAGAAAGTTACAGAAACAAAATGGTCTGCAAAATCAAAATTGCTCTCCCTACTCTGTGCAGATTAAGTACAAAGTTGTTAACTAACCTTTCGAAAGAAATTAACTTCAACAACTCAATGCGCTTATCATAAATGTCTGCATACGTAGTCTCAATCTCAATAGCAGACCCCTTTATAATATTTCCAACAAAATCTTAATGAAGCTCCACCAAAATAATAAATAAAAGGTAAATCAGAAGGACCTTGGAGAGGAAACAACCAACTAGTCCAGCACAGTTCAATCCAAAGTCTTCCAAGACTTTCAAAAACAAAACAAATGAGCAAAAAATCATTACCTTGCCAAGCTATATTAGGCTTTACATGAAACCGTTTGAAAATACTGCACAAATCACCAGTTAAATAAAAAATCTGTCATTTAATGCTTACCCTTTTCTTTTTTTGTTCTCTGAGTACCCCAGAACATGACTGGCAGCATTTCATAATTGGTAGAAAAATTGAAGGGAAGTTCGTGAAGGGAGGCAATGAAACTTACTAACAATATGAGTCAATAACCATTAGGATTAAAAAAACGGTCATCTATTACAACGAATGACCGCTTCTCTCGATGAAAAATGAAAAGCGGATACGATGACATATTGAACTTTTTAATGAAAAAACTCAAAATGCAAAGTGTGCGGTGATATACTTACTCGTATCAAGACTATTCTGAATAAAAAGAAACTGATGTTAAAAGCTTAAAACACACAAACAGATCTACAAGACATAAAACCACAAGACAGCCATTTTGAATATTTGGCCCTGCACCTGCACCACCAGAGGATGAATTGTGGTAGCCACCACCGTTAGGCATGCTTGCACTGCTGTCCATGGGCACATCGCCACCGCCACCTTGATACATCTTAGCTATTACAGGGTTGCACAAACCTTCCAATTCCTTCAATTTGTCCTCAAACGCACCACCTCTGCTAATTGGTTCATGTCAAGCGACTCAATTGCTTCATCAATTGCCTTTCTATCTTCTGTTTATCTGCCGGACCCAATTTTCCGGCAAATTTCTCAGCCTTGACAGTGTTCCTCATGTTGTAGGCGTCATTCTCCCGAGAGTTCTTGGCCTCCACCTTCTTCTTCACTTCCTCATCCTGTGCCTTGTACCTCGCTGCCTCCTGCACCATCCTCTCAATCTCCTCTTTGCTCAATCTTCCTTTGTCATTAGTGATTGTGATCTTGTTCTTCACCCCAGCTGTTTCATCCTCTGCTGACGCATTCAGTATGCCATTTGCATCAATGTCAAAGCACACATTGATTTGCGGCACTCCTCTTGGTGCTGGTTGGATCCCTGTGAGTTCAAAATTTCTGACCCAACTGTTGTCTTTAGTTCTTGCCCTCTCTCCGTCATATACCTGAATTAGCACTCAGGCTGATTATCAGAATATGTCGAGAAAATTCGCTTCTTCATTGTGGAAATTGTTGTATTTGTCGGAATCAACACTGTCATCACACCACCTGCAGTTTCAATCCCAAGGCTCAGAGGACTAACATCAAACAGAAGCAAGTCTTGAACCTTCGGGTTCCCTTCACCACTCAGAATTGCAGCTAGCACTGCGGCTCCATAGGCCTCAGCTTTATCTGGGTTTATGCTCTGGCACAGCTCTTTGCCAATGAAGAAATCCTGCAGAAGCTGCTGCACTTTGGGAATCCTCGTAGACCCACCAACAAGAACAACCTCATGAACTCTACTCTTGTCAATTTTAGAGTCCCTAGGACATTTCTCCACAGGTTCCATACATTTTCTGAACAAGTCCATGTTCAATTCCTCAAACCTCGCGCTAGTAATTGTAACCTAAACTTTAATAATATACAAAACATATTGTGGTTTGGCCAAATGTGTTAATGTAGGAGAGTGTAAGTCAGCCTTCAATACAAGCATCTTGGCAACATGTGCCTCCATGGCATTCTCCTAGTTCCCATCTCGTACAAAGGCCAAATAAGAAAAGCAAAACAACAATGGCAAGCATAACCCAAACAACAATGTCAAGCCAGCAAGTGATGCATCATCAAGTCAAACAAATCTAGTGACCTAAAACATTTATTCTTCTTGCTTTTGTCATCTTAGAATCAATGTTTTAGTTTGGATTATTTTACATTTAAGAGGATCTATAATTCTAGGCTCCATTTCAATGACTTCAATGAATTTTCAATTTTCCTATGTTCATATGAATGCAACAAAGTTTTACAAATGGAGTTGAGAGCCTAACACAACCCTCCTTTATCTGGGTTTGGGACCAACTACAAAACATATTGCATACAATTGAGCAGATAGAAAGCATGTCAATAACTAGGTTGTGCATATGTGCTTAATAAAGCAGTCAAACTAATAGAACTACTTCCTCTTTGAGAACCAGCAATTGAGCAAGCATATCTTGGTTTTGAGAATAGTTATGCAAAATGCTAACAGCAAAAAGTTATAATCATATCAGGGTTCCACAAGGTTTAACAATTGATACAACATAAGTTCCAAACGCAAAATATTTCACTATTAAGCCACAAAGGCCAAACTACTGCAAGGTTGAAAATCATGCATATGAAGAAACGATAAGTTCAGCTCTAATAATCATGAATACTATTAGATAAAAAATTATACAATTTTGTTAATTTTTACACTAATCAAAGTTGTGTCGTGCCACTTGACACTTCTGAAGCAATCTTTTTCTCGTTAGAATTATTCTACAAAAATCTTAGCATTCATAGTTCACGCTCTTAAGAGCCAAGTAATGGAAGGAAAAAGAGGGCATGGAAATCGATAAAGTGACAATCCTCAATGCCGCTATAGGTATATGTTATACGTAGTTAATCAGCGCTTCATTTGTAACAATATCACCAACTAGTTCATCGTGAAACATTGAGCATTTACGAGCTTAGTCAAGTAGAACAAGCAAGGATAATTTCAATATGCCAAAGTCATCAAGCAAATAATAAGTAATTTTAAGAATGAGAAAGTTAAAGCATATTTTTGCAATTGTCTAGAAACACAAAAACTATAACTGATCAGGGTGCCAATGATAACTTGGAGAAAGGAAATGTTCTTATTCATTCTTATAATTGACATGTACAGAAGGAATATATATATACACACGCACACACATAGAGACGTCCGAAATTATCTCCCACAGTCACAGCTACAATCATGCACTCATATCAGCATAATATCTGCATAATAATGGCAGATGTCTAAACTAATATTCATCACATAATTATCATCAATTTAATTGATATTCTCTAACACTCCCCCTCAAGTTGGTGCTTGGTAACCGTGCCCAACTTGCCGACTGCTACTTGAAAATCTTGTTTAGAGACTGCTTTAGTAAGTATATCTGCAAGCTGTACACTTGATCTAACAAAAGGAAACTTGATGATTCCGCGATCTAGCTTTTCTCGCAAGAAGTGCCAATCGACTTCAATATGCTTTGTTCGGTCATGCTGCACTAGGTTTTGGGCTATTTGTATTGCAGCCTTGTTATCACAGTATAGATTCATAGGCCCCTTCTGGTTGTATCCTATTTCTTTGAGTAAGCTTTTTATCTAGAGTAGTTCACATACTCCATGAGCCATTCCACAAAATTCAGCTTCTGCACTTGACCTCGATACAACTTTCTGCCTCTTACTTCGCCAAGAAACAAAATTTCCTCCTACAAAGGTGAAATAACCAGATGTTGATCTTCAGGTGGTTTGATCTCCAGCCCAGTCTGAGTCAGTATACCCCTTTATCTCTACCTTATCTTCATCACCGTGTATGTCACCATCTGCATATCCTTCTATGATCAATTTCCATTCTTGGAAAATAGTAGGTCCATGCTCGGAGTAGTTTTCAAATATCTCAGAATCTGAGTTATTGCATTCATATGTTCTTCACATGGAGCATGCATGAACTGACTTACTACGCTTATTGAATAGGCTAGGTCAGGGCGTGTATACGCCAAGTATATCAGTCTCCCTACAAGTCGCTGGTACGTATCTTTATTCGTTGGAATTTGGTCTGGGAGTATTTCAAGCTTATGATTCATTTCCATGGGTGTTTCTATGGGCTTACACTCCAGCATTCTAGTTTCTGCTAGTAAATCCAATATGTATTTTCTTTATGACAGGAAGATGCCTTGTTCCGTGCGTTGAACTTCTATGCCGAGGAAGTATTGCAATTGGCCCAGATCCTTCATTTCAAATTTTCTCTTATGCCCCGTTTGGTAGCAAGGAATTGAAGTTCAAGAATTGGAACTGGAGTTGGAATCCACATTGTGTGTGTTTGGTGTGTTGGAATTGAACTCTACCTGAATTCCATGGAACCCAAAATTGATGGAAGTCAGTTCCAACCTCACCCTGATGGAATTGACTTCCAACCTCATTTCCTTCAATCGGTTGACATCTTTACCCTCATGGAGCATCAAGTCGACGGCGGCGGCGGTGACCCACTTCCACCTGTGACGACCTTGCGATGGCGACGACCTTCTTCTCCGATGCCTCCTCCTCCCTTCCACCTTCTTCTCCGATGCCTCCTTCTCCGACGACATCGACCCACTTCCACCTTGCGACGGCGACGACCTTCCTTCAGCGATGCCTCCTCCTCCCATGATGATGCCTCAGATGCCTCCTCCTCCCACGACGATGCCTTGATCTGAGTTCAGTTTGGGGCTTGCAGCGGCGATGATCTCCCACGATAGCTCCTCCTCCCACGACGATGCCACCTTCCTTCGATCTAGGTCCAGATCTCCTCCTCCCACGATGCTGCCTCAACTGCCGCCAACAGCAATGCCTCCTCCTCCCCTGACGCCACCTCCTCCCACGACGCGATCTGGAGGATTGCAGAATTTTTTTAATAAAAAAGGGTATATTAGTCTTTTTATATTATATATATAAATATTATATTAAAATAATACCATACTTCTTCCAACATACCAAACATACTTTTAACCCCACTTCTAGTTTCAATTCCACTTCCACTTCCACTTCCATCAAAATCATTTCCCCGTACCAAACGGGGCATTAAGTTGCTCCTTCAAATCGTTTATTTCCTCTTCATCGTTGCCTGTAATTATCATATCATCCACGTAGACCAGCATCATTGTAATCTTACCAGCTCTTCGTCTAATAAAGAGGGTATGATCTGCATTGCTTTGTTTATACCTGATGTTCTTCATTGTGGTCGTGAGTTTCCCGAACCAAATGCGTGGGCTTTGCTTAAGCCCGTATAGTGACTTTCTCAATCTACACACTTTACCTCCACCTTCTTCTGGGCATATCAAGCTTGGGGGCATATTCATATAGACTTCCTCATCTAGCTCTCCGTTCAAGAACGTGTTTTTCACATCCATCTGAAAGAGATTCCATACTTGATTTGCAGCAAGTGATATCAAAATTTTGATTGTGTTCATCTTAGCGACAGGTGCAAATGTTTCCTCGTAATCTATTCCGTATTCTTGCGTATACCCTCGAGCTACAATTCTAGCTTTATACCTGTCCAAACTTCCATCTGCCTTGAGTTTCAAGGTAAACACTCATTTGCACCCGACAAGTTTCTTTCCTTCTTGTAGGTTTACCACATCCCACGTTCCATTCTTCTTCAACGCATTTAGCTCTTCATTCATGGATGTAACCCACTCTGGATATTGCATTTCCTCTTCTGCATTTCTTGGAATCATAATACTTGCCACGGTGGACAGTGCTTGTGACTGGGTGCGTCCTGGCTTCACATTGTTCAGAATTGGGTATTTGCCTTTTGCATGTATATCGGGGTCATATATCTTACGTGGCACACCCTTAATAGTTCTTGTGGAAATCCTTCGTAGTATATTCTCATCATCGCCATCATTATTCATTATAGACCCATCTTCAGTTACTACAGGAACTTATTCGGATGATACCTGAGTACTGGGGACATAATTCTGAGGATCTAATGGCTGTGGCATATGAGTCTCTAGAGTATCATCTTCTGACTCATCAAGAAGTATTTGGCTTGTATCGCCAATATTTTCAGTATTGTCGCTATCTTCGTTATCATGCAGGTTTCTGTCGCTATCTTCGTTATGGGTACATAATTCATCAAGGCTTACAGCTAATTCTTCGTAAATCTTCTCTTCATCCTTGTTCACAACCTTCTCCCCCTGAAGAGAAGTTTCTGGTGCAAAGTACGGGGATGTTTCCATGAATGAAACATCTAAGGAGGTATAAAGTTTGTTATGGACAGGATTATAGCAGCGGTAACCCTTTTAAATGTCCGAGTAACCCACAAACACAAACTTACGAGCTCTGTGATCCAATTTTCCTCGCAATTCTTTTGGTATATGCACATAGGCTATGCATCCAAACACACGTGGCTCCAAATTAGGAGTGTGAGGCATCGAGACATGAGAGTACAGGGTACTCAATGGAGTTTGGAACCCCAGTACACTGGATGGCACATGATTGACTAGGTAAGCTGCTGATTTGACAGCCTTACCCCAATACATACGAGGTACATTCATTCCAAATAATGAGGCTCGAACAATATCCATCAGTTGTCTATTACATCTTTCTGCTAATCCATTTTGTTGCAGAGTGTATACACACGACATTTGATGTTTGATTCCCTCTTGCTTTAGGTAATTTTCAAACGCTGCATTCCTATACTTAGTGGCATTATCCGTTTGCATAAATGCCAATATTTTGCCTATATTGATTTCACACTTGTTTATGGAATTCCTGAAAGACACTAAAGGCTTCCCCTTTCATTTTTAGTAGTGAGATCCAAATCATACGGGTGCATTCGTCAATAAACGTAATAAAGCAGCATGCATTAGAAGGAGTCGGAATTTTTGCAGGTCCCCAGATATCCGAATGAACGACCATGAAGGGAATGTTACTTTTATTCAAACTAGGAGCGTAAGAAATTCGATGGTTTTTGGCAAGTTCACAAGTTTCACAATGCAAATCAGAAACGATTACATTCTTAAATAAATCTGGCTTCAACTTCTTTAGATATCCAAAGGATAAGTGGCCGAAATGTGTATGCCATAACCACATTTCATCCGTTCCAATTTTTTTCTGGGCAATGCATGCACGTTCCTGTATCCACTCTATCGATTCTTTGGCTTCAAAGTAGTACAAGTTCCCTCGCCTAATACCATAGCCAAGAATCCTCCTGGTAGGGATGTCCTGAAAGACACAGAAGGTAGGCCAAAAGGTTGTAGTACAATATAGTATCTTAGTGATTTGACTAACAGACATCAGGTTGTACTCGAGAGAGGGAACTATGAGCACTGTGTCAAGCGAAATACTGTTAGAAAGGGAGCAAGAACCTCTCCTTTCAATCCTTGATTCACTACCATTGGCAGTAGTAACATGAGATTTCATATGTGGGTGAATAATATCTAAATCTTGTACAGAATTTGAAATATGGTCAGTTGCACCTAAATCGATAATCCGCTGCCGAGGAGATTTAGAGGTGTGAAGCTTACTAGATTTACCTTGGTGTACCATGTTAGCCTGAAGTTGTTCATTACCAATTTCAAGCTCAGACCTTTCCTCAGTACTAGTATGCATTGCCTTGCTTCCCACTCTACGTCAAGGTTTCTTGGTAAAGTCCCACCATTCTGGGTATCTAACAATCTCATAACATCATTATTTTGAATGTCCTGTCTCACCACAATGAGCACAAGTCAAGAGCTCAGACTTACTGTTCCTTGTTGGTTTGTGATTTCCATATGCTTGTTTTGTGGCTAGGATCATACTCTCAGATGACTCTCGAGCACCACCCATTACTTGCTTCTGTTGGTATTCTCTCCGAACATATGCATATGTTCTCTCGAGGTCAAGTCTAGTTTCCTTGCGTAGTATTTCTCCTCGAACTTGTTCAAAATCCGGATCCAAACCTGCGAGAAATATATGCACCCTGAGACGAGCCATTGCTGTATTCATCTGTACCATTCTGGCTACTGTGTTTGCCTGTTCCCTTGTCCGAACATCGATCTCTTGAAAATCGAGATTAACTCATTGTAGAAGGCAGATAGGGAACGTCTATTCTGTCTTGTTGTGAATGAGCGTTGATTTAATTCAAACAGTATTGTTTCGTCCAAGTCGTCGTAAAACATTCATGTAAGGGATTCCCAGATTTCTTTTGCTATTGGTAGATGTATGAATCTTTGCATTAGAGTAGGACTCATCGCATCTATGAGCCAACTACGAACCCTATTATTTCCCGTCACCCATGCTGCGTAAAGTGGATCGTTTATGTCTGGTTTCTTCGTTTCTCCTGTTAGGTGTCCTCCTTTGTTCCGTTCTGAGATCCGTATCTCCATTAGTTGGGACCACAGAGAGTAGTTCGTTTCATCCAGTATGAGAGTTACTGGAAAGGATGAATTTTCCTGGTTCATAATGATCCTTCCAGTGTTTCCATCCGTACAATTCTTCGAGCTGTCTTCCGCCATTGCTCTCGTCATCTGGGATTGCGAGATTGCAATCTGTCAAACCTGCTCTGATACCATGATAACTTGGAGAAAGGAAATGTTCTTATTCATTCTTATAATTGACATGTACATAAGGAATATATATACACAGAGACGTCCGATATTATCTCCCACAGTCACAGCTACAATCATGCACTCATATCAGCATAATATCTGCACAATAATGGCAGATGTCCTAACTAATATTCATCACATAATTATAATCAATTTAATTGATATTCTCTAACAGCCAAACACGACTTTAATCTATTTCAAAATGGAATGAGGTCAAAACAGATAAACTTCTACACATAAGCATAATTAAAACAAATAGAAATGTACAATTTCAAAGTTAAGAACAATAATGTATCGAGAGTGACAGACAGAATGCAAATTGAAGCTTCCAAAATAAACAACCACAAGACATGAAATAAAACTAATATCATGAACAAATAACAAAGAAAAACCGAAATATTAGCACCTCCATTAGTTCCTTTTAGCAGCTTCTCTAGGTTTCCTCTTCTTCTCCTCCTGTTGGCTTTCAAACAATCTCCTCCTTTTACAATATTGAAAGTGCTAACTCCTTCTTCTCCCGTTCGTGACCCAATGATAGCAAAGTGAGGAGAAAGATTGCAGGTGCATGTTAGCACCCTTCCTTCAGCTGGCTCTGCCCTATCTATTCACCTCTTTTCCCAAATTAATAAAGGGAGAACAATAGATCTACTCTTTGAGATGAACTTGAGGCCTTGTAAGCCACGAGCAACTCCAGATTTGGTCCTGTCCATCCTCCCGTGTGCATCTCCATCCACGACGACCAAGATTCTAGATTTTTTTTCCTTGTTAGCACTCAAGCTGAGATAAAACCATCTCAAAATCTGAAAAAATCATCTTCAAATTCATAAAGATCATCTTAAAATCAACAAAATCATCTATAACCGTAAACTCCTTTCTCCTAACAGAACTCCCAAACACACACTTTGCCGGACAATGAAACAACAAATATATATAACACCAAGGTCCATACACAAACAAAAAAAAAAACAACCAAAACCAAAACACAAAGGGAAAAAACAAACACAGAAAGGTTAATTAAAGGTGTTAATTGTGTTAAGGAATGATTACATGAATTAATTACTAATTTGATATTTTTCCTATCATTCATTAATCTTCCTAGATGTCTATCATCTTAATTACATGATATTATATTATATTTGAATTTATGTGAAGGATATTTTGAAATCAAATGCTCAAGAGGCTAGCTAAAACCAAGTTGGTTGAATGAACAAAATTGAAATAGAAATCAGTTGGAAACAAATCAAATAAGGCCAACAGGTGGAATGAACCTTCTAGAGAGAATAATTGTTTTATCCAGCTATTTCATTATGACAATCAGGAGCCGTACTCTCACGTTATACCACCACTCACCTGACATCCTCTCTCACCAACGTTATCCCTGCATTCACTTTTACCTTTTCCATTTAATTCCTTCACTGTCGCAATCCATTTTTCTCTTTTAAATTAATTCATCACATCCCTTATCTTTTTTATCCTCTCTCTCCATTTCCATTCACATCACATTTCACCAAATCACCACACACACATATTCTCTCTTCGTCATATTCATTATACACCACCTCACTCCATTTTCTCTATTCAATCACGTTAACTCTTATTACCATTCAATCAATTTCCTCATTCTCTTACTTTCACCCATCACGCCAACTCCTTCTCTCATTCCTCCTCTTTCTTTTTTTTACTTTATTTTATTTTTTTTTATTTTGGCCACACAACACACCACCTGGAGCCAATTTCATCAATTGATTTCACACACCAAAAAGCCCTCATCCATATTAACACCCTAGCCGCCTATCCCTAGTTAATTCCATTCCAACCACCAACGCACATCATCAACCCATTGCTTCATTCATCTATTGGGAACGCGCAGTCGCTACCTTGGGATTCCATTCAATTCTCGCACGCCTACACACCATATACCTCTTGGAGGTATTGACACTGCCACCAATTCTCCATTCGCCAACCACACCGTGCGCGCACAACACCGTTGTCCTTCATCCACAGCTCAGAAACACCACACCGTGGCCATGGAAATTTCAGATTTCAAAGGATTTGGTTCTTCAACCATGAGTAACTAGTTTTTGATAGGCACCTAAATAGCTTGGAGAACCCTATCCCAAAAGCTAGCTATTGGGGTGGGAGAGCCAAGGGTTTAAGTACCCCATCAAGCAGCCCATACTACCCGATGTTGAACTTTACCCACACAAAGTCCCTATCAATACACCTTCCCCAGAAAGCCGACATCTTGGTGGCTGCACTCCATGACACTTCACTCGGCCTCCTGCCGGTCAAAACCCTCCATGGGTAGCCCTCTCACCCCTGTCAACCACTGACTCTGATACCAATGATAGGCACCCAAATAGCTTGGAGAACCCTACCCCAAAAGCTAGCTATTGGGGTGGGAGCCAAGGGTTTAAGTACCCCATCAAGCAGTCCATACTACTCGATGTAGGACTTTGCCCATACAAAGTCCCTATCAGTTGTATTGTCCAATGGTGATGATGATACTAATCAAAGTCCTTGAGCAATTGGAGGAGTTCTCTCAATTTTAATTTCACTTTCTAATCTCTATATATATAGACTGTAATTCTAGGTTGCTAGAGGTTATAATTTATATGTATGGAAGAGGATTATGATCGGTTGATATAATCTAGATTGTGATACTTGTGTTAGATTGGTACTTTGGATTGTGATTGGATTATAGCACTCTTGTTATTCAATTGCTTTCCTTTATTCTCCTGAAATCAATTGATTTGCTAGGTTTCTATGAATTAATTGGAGGTAAAGAGGATCTTTTATAAATCTAACATGAGCTAAGCACTAAGACATTCCTAATTAATTAATTAAGTCTAGGCTTAGATTATATTAAAAAGTTAGGAATATGGATTAGCAAGGTTTCTTGCTAGTCCTTGTGTTTAGTTAAAAGAAGAACTTGATATTAAAATTGCGCAAGAAAGGTCAGTGGATTTAATCACCTAGGACATTCATTTTATAGAATTTAAATTCACTCACTTACTTTAATTTGATAGTGGAAAAGCATTTGATAATTATTGGTTAATTTGTTATTTACACTAGATTACTTAGTAATTAAATATAGGCTCTGCGTAGAGATCGACCTAGGTTAGTTTCCATATATTGCATTTAGCTTATTTTTATTTGATAGTCCCATAACAAGGCTTATCAAATTTTGTTGATGCACCTTCATCTGAGAGCAAGAAAGAGAAAACCCTTTTAAAGAACAAGTCATCCACACAAACTGATATTCAAGCAGATGATGTAACTGAAAGTGAAGTCCAAATGCACCGTTATGGAGCCTTAAGCAATAAAGGTAAAGAGGTAAATCTCAAAGATCTTCCCTTCTCTCATTCCTATCTTTAAGGCATGAAAAAGTTTAGTAAAAAGCATGATAATGACTTGTATAAATTGTTTAGCAAACTTGAAGTCAATATGCGTTTGCTTGAATTGGTCAAACAACCAAAGTATGCCAAAACTCTAAGAGACCTATGTAAATATAAGAATAGATTCAAATCAAATGAGGTGGTCCAATTGCCTTCCAATGTAAGTGCCATGTTCAAACCTCAACTACCGGTTAAGTGCCAAGATCTGGGTAGTTTCAATATTCCAAGCACTATTGGGAGGCATACTATTCAAAAGGCATTACTTGACCTAGAGGCAACAATAAATGTGATGCCAAAATCAGTCTATGAGTCCCTAAGTACCACTATCCTCAACCCCACTAGTGTTATTTTGCAATTAGCGGATCAAACTATTAGATATCCTCATGGGGTGCTTGAAGATGTGTTAGTGAAGGTTAAAGATTTGATTATTCCTCCAGATTTTTATGTTTTAGACATGTCTAAAGATATTTTGAGTGAAGGTGCATTGATTTTAGGTAAACCTTTTATGAGGACTGCAATAACTGATATTAAAATGCATGAAGGTTCCATTACTATGTCTGTTGATGATAATTTTGTGCATTTCAACATGTATGAAATGATGAAACAATCACATGAAGATTACTCTTTTCTTGATGTTCATTTTATTGATGAATTGCATGAAACTTCTGTTAAACGTGAATTGGTTTCTCATAAATAATTGAGTCATATGGATGCACGAATGATTACTTCTACCCCTTCTCATCCCTATTCTTCTATTTCCCCCTCACATGGTAGTGACATGAAGTGTTCTAATGCTAGTTCATTGGATTACACCCTTTTCGCTCCATGTGCTGCTTTGCCTAATGATTCTATGCTTGTTGAGTCTTCCACTAACTTGAATATGTTTGAGAAAGGTGTTGTTTGTGATAATAGTGCAGGGTGTAATAGAGCTATTAAGACTCATGCAAAGAGGCATTTAATATTTTTCAAGCTTTGAGACAAGTTTTCTAAACCAGTGAAAGTGGTATGCCAACTCTATACTAATCCACCATCTAGCCAAGAGAAGCCTTTAAGTTCTAAGAATGGCTTTGGAAGCTCTTCACTACTACCGCTTCATGCTTTATCCATTGATCTAAATAAACTCACTTATGAGGAGCTTCAAGCACAAAAGAGCACCTTTGAAGTTGGTGACTATGTCATGGCTTATGTGCCTCACTACTTTACTCCTCATGAGGAATTTAAGGAGAAATGGATTGGCCTCTTATAGGTAGTCGAGAAGCGTGATAAGAGGACTTATAAACTGAAGGATGGTTATAGATGACATTTCCACACTCGAGCCAATCACCTCCACCTCTACCAGTGTGGGGGAAGGTGTCACCAGTAGGAAAGATAGCTATGTTATGTCTTATTTTCTTTTTTTTACATTATTTTGTGTTTTAGGATGTAATGTGACTCTCTCTTCACATTGATCTCTTATTACTGTTTCAAGTTTTATTGTTTATTATGAGTTTTGACTTACATTGAGGACAATATAAGAGACAAGTGTAGAGGAGTGAGTTATTGTTGTGTGAAAGAACTCTCTTGGCTAGTTTGAGAAAAATTAAAAAAAAATTTGGAAAAATTTGGTTAGTAAAATACACATTTTGAGCCTTGAAAACTATATTTTGTGATGAATTAGCATATGTTTAGTATCTCAATTACAATTTAGTTAATTGTGACTTAAAAGCTTGTTGAAAAGAAGTGTTGATATCATATGCATTAAGTTCAAAGATTGATGCTTTAATTATGATTAATGAATGCAATTAGGAAACACAAAGCCTTGATGGAAGGATTTTGGGCCAATTTGTTCATTTCATATGTATGATACATCCATCTACTCCATTACTCTCTAGAACTTGTCTTGATTCTTGCTTAAGATTGCACTTGTATTGGTATTATAGATATGATTTAGGCATTCATTTTATTAGCTAGATAAACCAAAAAGCTAACCCTAACATGATTTTCCATTATTTAACCCTTTTGAGCCCATCATTTTCATTTCATAAACCATTGTTTCATTACATTTTAGGCTCAAGTACATTGTGTTACTTCTCAAGTCAAGACTTGATTGCATCATTGGACATTTGCATATGTTTTTAAATTTGTTTATGCAATGTTATACCAAAAAAAAATAAGAAGGAAAAAACAAAAGAAAGAAGAAGAAGAACCACAAAACCAGTGCCATCATCAAGCAAAAGTCTTAACTGAGGAGGTGGTTAAAACACCCAACTAGTGAGATAAGACCCTCTCAACGAAGCATTAGCAATCCAGTCGACTACCAAATTAGCTTCCCTAGGAATCCAAACATAGTTATGGTTCCTAATAAATTTCCTTGATTCCACTAAATGCTCAAGGAAAACTTTGCACATCCAATCATAAGGGGCTTGGACATTATTAGCCCAACTACTGAGGGTTTGATTATCTGATTCAAATTCAACATTATCAAGCTCATTCTGCACAGCATACCTCATAGCCTCCAATAACGCAATACTCTCATCCATAATGGCTGAATGTGCTTCAACAATTTTTGTGATCCCATCCACTAGCCACCCCTGAGAGTCCTTAACAGTGACTGCTAGCCACCTTTCCTTCCTCCAGGCAAAAAGCACTATTAGAATTAATTTTAATACCATCATCCATAGGCGGAGTCCAAGGTATTTTCTGATCCAAACCATAACAGCTTCCTCTTCACTTTCCTCTCCCCCCAACATCCATCCTTTAGCTTCCCAATACTCCTTTATCAGCGTAGCAGCCTGTTCAAAAGCATAAATAGGATTAGTCTTCATATTTTCAACCAGAAAAGCATTTTTGTCCTTCCAAAGCTACCATAATATCCCAACTATCAGTGCCTTATTCCATTTAGAAACATTGCCATCACACAAGCAATTTGTCAACCAGGTCAACGGCTCAAAATCACAAACATTAATAAAATTCAAAGACAGGGGACACACAAACCAAGTAGCTTTTGCCCAATCACACCCAAAAAAGATATGCTTTATATCCTCAGGCCCTGTGTTACAAATAAGACAAGCATTAGAAGCCCAACAATTCCTTCTAAATAAATTCTGAAAAGTAGGTAAACCATTAAGCAAAAATCTCCATAAAAAATTCTTTAGCTTGTGAGGTACTTGCAAACTCCAAACCTCCCGCCACACCCTTGTTTGAGACCTATTTGATGAAGATGGAAAGTTCGCATTTCTATTTATAGGCCCCACTTTTGCTATCTCATAACCTTCGTTAACCACATAATTGCTTCTCTTCCCGCCTGTCTAAAGCCATATATGTAATATCCATAAATTAGGATTTGTAATTATTTGTTGTTTAGATTTTTTTTAAGTCAAAGAAAACAAAATAAATTAAAATTTAAAACAGGTAGGAAATTTTGAATATTTGTTCTATAAAAAAATAAAATTAAAATTTAAAACTAAATCCCTCCTAAAAGTAATTAATTATATGTGTGTAAACTTATATTATTATTAAAATAAATAATAAGAAATAAGTATTATAATTATCATTTTCGTTTTAAAAAAACACACACAAAAATTATATGAATATAATATTATTTTATTTAAAAAAATAATCATACCTCTATATAAGCCACCTAACCCTCATCCTAACCCTAAAAACCCAAAGCTACAGTAACTCAGCCGCAACAGTAGCTACCGACGGTGCTCTACGCTCAGGTGTTCTTCTTGCTTCATTTTCTTTTGATCCTTGTCCTTTGCTTTCTCTTCTTGCTGAGGGGAAAAAACAGAGGAAAAGGTTCTCTCATGTCTTGTCGTACACACATACACACATTGTAATATAAATATGTATATTTGTTTATTTCTTGCCTCTTCCATAACCCTTTCTTTCCAGCTGCACTATTCTACATATATATAATAGGAAGGTTGCCTATAGAAGCTATCATCTTGTCATTTCAGTTACTAGTGTGTGTATAGGTGAAAGAGTAGGTTTGTGTTGTTTTTTTATTATTTCCTCACAAAATTGCTTGCTCAAGTTGGAAGACCCTTTCCTTATTACATATTTTTTTAAACAGTAAAACAAGAAATTTGCAATTCTTTTTCTGGTTCAAGGGTTCAAAAAATCAAAAAAAAGAAAAAACAAAGAAAAGACAAAAAATATAAGAAATGTTATCCAACGTAACATGTATCTGTTAATATCATATTATATAAGAAATGTTATATATATTTAATCTTATTCAAAAAGAAATGTTGTTAAAATTTTCTTTTATTTTATTATTTGAAATATAGATTGTTATGTATATATGTATATGCATTTAGTGTGTGTGTGTGTGTGTTTTAGGTTTTTCTCTTACCCATTTTATTATTTGAAATCAATAAAGAAATGATGGTTGGTATGTGTGGGTGAGAGTAAGTGTTATATGTGTAGGAGTATGTGTGTGCTGAGGATATGTGTATGCATATTCAAAAGCCTTTCACATTTTTTTAAACTGAGTACTTGATACATCTTTTTATTGTGGTTAAAGAAAGGGAAGACTTATGTCCAGTGCCAAATGTGTGTTAAGGGCTATGAGAGGATGCGGATGTATGCATGTTTTTTTAAAAAAGTAACATAAATAAATAATATATAATAATATACACATATATATAAGTAAATGCGTGGGTAAGTAAAGGGGTGTGTGTGTGCAGGTGATATATGTGTTTGCGTGTGTCAATCTTCAAGTTGTTCTTTCCCATAATTTTCTATTAGTTGTTTTATTATTAAAAATGCATTTGTACATGTGTGTGTGCAGGAGGTGAGAAGACAATTTAATTGATAAAAAAACTAAAATGAAATAAAAAAAGGAAGCTTAGTACTGGCTGTGCGTTTTGTATGTATAAATATATTTATATATATGTAATAACATAAAATAAAAAAGTAGGAATGCCACGGTAGTTGCATGGTTTTGCATGTATATAGTAATATGCAATATATATAATAATATATATTAGAAAAAAATATAGATATGAATATAGAAATATATATTATTATATATGTGTGTTTTTTTAAACATGTAAACAATAATATAGTTAAATTGAAAATTTATCATGATGATATACCTATTACAACTACCATATTTATTATTATTATTATTATTATTATTATTATTATTATTATTTTCCTCTCAAACAACCTGTAAAATTATAAAAAAAGGGAGTGGAGGTTATATCATATAAAAATATTCTGTCTCACGAATAAATAAAGAAAGTTATCTCTTTGACTAATAGTGGTGTAAAGGGTAGTTATATGTATTTAGATTATTTTTGAAGCAACTTTCAGGATAGATTAATTAGTATATTGATAGAAATTGTTGTATGTGATTTGTGTAGACTCTCATTGAGAACTTAGAGTGACTTTTGTGTGCTTGCCTATGAGCTAGAGAGTAACAGGTAACTCTGAATATTCTTCCATATACTTGTAAACTGCTTATGATTAAATTGTGATTGAGTTATGCTTTATGCATTTTTGGACTGAATTATATAAATGCAACTATTTAATGTTTCAATATATTTTAGCATGAAAATTGTTATAACTGTCATGGCGGTTGCAATGTGAATAGGTTGGAGTATGGAGGAGATTGATGTATGATAAGATCTTTATCACGTGATAAGACATTACTCGGTGCACAGTGGATGGCAATTGTTAGGGCCCCTTTACCCGTGTCTTTCCTTTGGCCAGGATTGCATTGGAATTGTGGGACATGTGACATAGTCCAGACTTGAGCTCTATACCTTTGGCCGGGTGTATCTTAAGAAACCGGTGAGCTTGAGACAATCCAGTTACATAGATGAGTTTCTATTGGACGATGTGTTAGCTTATGACTCCAGTCAGCGAAATAAGAATGGATGGTGTTATAAGGGTGGTTGCATATTACATTATTATTCATTATTTGTGATGATGATTGTGAGTTGCATAATTATGAAAAAAATGAAATTGTCTATATTATGCTTACTTTATATAGATAAAAATGTATTTCGTAAATCAATTCTTTCTTTTTAATTGTATGCCGTTTGCTTGTGTGTGGTAGAAACTTTCAGAGTTATTGGGGTTTGGAATCTTACCCTGTTATATCAACATTTTTATGTGATTGTTCTAGTAGGCAGCAAGAGAAGGCACCTATGGAATGAGCCTTGTTGGCTCTCTTGTGCCCTTAGGCACATGCTATCATTTTGAATTGCCATGACTCTAAGACTTCTGCGATTTTTTTATTTACTCTGATATTTTGGGAGGATTTGGATTGCTATTAATGACATGTATTTTGGCTGGAATGGGGATATGGTTTAATGAATTGATATTTGAAATCCTCTTTATTTACTCATGGCAAAAATTTCGTTAAGCATTTGGTTAAATTTTTGGGGTGTTACAATATATCCTTTCTCCCACCAGGCGCCACTATCACCTTAGAAATAGCCTCTCTTTCCCTATCTGTAATCCACCCATTCACCAAAGAGAAATCCCACCCATTATTGGATCGAAGATCTGCCACTCTCATCTGCTTCATCTCCTCAAAAGGGCACTCCGTCATTAGTTTCATTCTCGGTAATCCCTCAATCCACAGATCACCCCACACCCTAATATCATTATCATCCGCAATTTGTGCTATAATTTTCCCTTCTAGCACTCTCCTTCCTTCTAAAATACTAGCCCATAACCAGGAAGCCGTATTTCCCTTCCTTGCCTAAAAAAACCACATCTTGGAAAATACTTTGCCTTAAGTAACTTTGCCCATAGCTGATTCAGGAATTTAAGGAGCTATCACCCCAACTTTGCTAAAAGTGCCAACTTAAAAGCCTCAAAATCCTTGAACCCCATTCCCCCATCTATTTTATTCCACTTCATCCTATCCTTTGAAACCCAATGAATCTTTCTCCGATCCTTGCTGCTTTTCCACCAAAACTAATTCACACCCCGTCAAGCTTATCCAACACATTCTTTGGAAACATAAAACACGACATAGGATAAACATGGATAGCATTAATGACTAATTTCACTAGCACCTCTCTACCTGCTTCAGAAAGAAAGTTATTGTGCCAACCTTGAATCTTCTTCTCTACTCTATTAAGAACAAAATTCAAAGCACGGGACTTTAACCTCTCCCAGATAATATGTAACACCAGATACGTCCCAGGGATATCGGTCACATGTATCTGAAATATGTGGCCCACCTCCTCCCTCAAAAGTGCATGACAGTTTTTTGAGAAAAAAGGCAAGATTTCCTCACATTTATAACCTGCCCCAATACCATACAATATACATCCAGAATTCCCTTCATATTCCTACACATCTCAATCTTTGCTTGCAGGAAAAGCACTGCATCGTCAGTAAACAAACTATGGGAGATCGCTGGACAGTCCCTAGCAGCAACAATCCCCTTAATCCTTCTACCCGTTCCCCCCTTTCAATCAAACAAGTTAACACATTGGAAACCAAAATAAACAAATAAGGGGATAGAGGATCCCCTTGCCTTAAACCCCTTTAAGGATACACATTTGCAACTCTTTTTCCATGAAGCATTACAGCTGATCTCACAGAACCGATACACCACAACACTCTATTCACACAATCTTGACAAAAGCCCATTTTAATCATTGTAACACTTAAAAAATTCCATTCCACCCTATCATAAGATTTACTCATCCAATTTTACAACTTCACAAGATCCCTGATTTTTTGATTTCATATGATGGAAAATTTCATGAACCACAATAATATTATCCTGCACTAGACGCCCAAGAACAAAAGCTCTCTATCTTTCATCAATAAACCTATCCAACATTCCCTTTAATCTATTCGATAACACTTTCAAAAAAAATTTTGTAAATAAAATTACAAAGGCTTATGGGACGATAGTCACTAACAGACTCAGGGCAATCACTTTTAGGGATAAGCACTATATCAATTTAATTAACATCATTCAAGGGGAAACCAATGATAAAAAGTTTTCTGATAATATCACACACCTGAGGGCCAACCGTCTCCCAAGACTTCTGATAAAAAAACTCCTATATAACCATCAGGTCCTGGTGCTTTTGAGACACCGAGCTAAAATATTGCATGAAGCACATCCTCATTTGAAACTGGCTCCATTAACCTCTCATTGTCTAGCTCTGTCACCACAGTCGGGACATACTCCAATACCTCCGAAAAATCTCTTGGCCCCACAGAGGCAAACAGAGATCTAAAAGCTTCCCCAAAACAGTTTTCAATTTGTTCCTCATTCTCCATCCAAGTTCCCTCTTCATCCCTTAATCTCGTAATCTTGTTCTTGCTCCTTCTTCTAACCATTGTCAAATGGAAAAACTTGGTATTCTGATCTCCCCTTTTTAACCATACATTCTAGACTTTTGTGCCCAATAAAGTTCTTCCTTTTCCCATAAAACACTTTTTTCCCTTTTAATGGCAGCCACTCTTTGTTCCACTTTCCTGCTCCATGCCCTCCCCAACCACCACTGAGCTTCCTCCACCAATTTCAAAATAGTGTTATCACTATTTTTAAACTCCTTCTTACTCCACCTTGTCAGCACAGTTCTGATATGATTCATTTTTTCCACCATATTGTCTAATTCATTTCCATCTCCCTCCATATCCCAATTCAGTCTCACCAACTCCATAAACACAGGATGTGCCAACCATCTTGCATCAAATTTAAACAGATACGATGTTCTTACCTCCTTGACATCATAATCTACCAAAATAGGGCAATGGTCTAAACCAATTGGTTCTAACACATTCCCCTACCTATTCTGAAACGTAGTCCTCCACTTCATATTGATAACCGCCCTATCTAACCTCTCTCTTATACACTACCCATCCTCCCTATTATTCATCCACGTATACCTACACCCCTTGAAATCCACTTCAACCATATCCCCATTAACCATAAAACTCCTGAACCTATCGAAATCTCATATAGAACATTCCCTTCCCCCCTTTTTATCCGACTCATACAATAAATCATTAAAATCCCCAAAATCCAACCAGGGAATGTTATTACCTGGGTTAAGCCAATTAATCTCTTCCCACCATCTAACCTTCCTTGCAGCTCCCTGTGGACCATAAACCAGCTTAATTGCTCCCCATTGCCTTTGCGGATAAGTCACCTCCTCTACATGAATTAAGTGCCTACTAACAATTCTAACCTTTAAGTCCACCTCCTTCTTCCACCACAGAGCCAGGCTCCCAGACCTCCCTATCACATAAAAAAGACCCTCTTCTCATACTGCAATTTCCTCCTCACTCTTTCAACCTTTGCTCCATTCATCTTTGTCTCTGAAAGAAATACTACACATGGTTTAAACCTCCTACACTGGAACTTTAAGTTTCGTACTATCAAGGTATTTCCAAGACCTTGATAGTTCCATCTAAGGAAAATCAAGTCTCCTTGGTGGCTAGATTAGGGCAGCCACCACTCCCTTCATTCTCACCTTCCCTAACGCCACTTGTCTCTCCTTCCATCCCACCCTTAACCTGTGCCCCCTCCTCCAAACATGTACAAATCCCATTCTCCGCATACTCTTCAAAGACCATAGCTCTATTTGCCTTCTTCTTCCTTTTTCCACCCCCATACACATCCGCCACTCCACTCCCTAGAGCAAAAGCGACCGACCCCTCAAAATGAAAAAAACCATACCACACGGGTCCATCAGTTTCCCCTGACAGATCCAATGTCACTTCAGCTTCAACCCTGAATTCCCCTCAATGTCCAACGCAACCCCATCATGCTTTTTCCTTCTCTTTGCAAGTGAAGCCTCCCAGTCCTCACTTGATCAAATTTTTATTCTTATCCTGTTAAAACACTCCCCATCGCCTCGACCAAGATTCTAGCTCAATAAAACCAGCTAAAACTAACAAAATAAGATTCTAGCTAGTTTACTTGAATCTCCATGATACTGTTGTCAGTGATGATGACCCGTATTCTGTGACAGTTTATGCAGTGTATAATTCAAATTTTAAGAGCTCAGAGTGAATGGTTTGAGTGGTGAGGTTGAAATTTGAGAGAGTGGAGTACAGTTGATATGTTAATAAAAAGAGAATAGAATGTCTATTATTGAAGAAGACGGTCGCACGAGTTTTCCCCTTTTTTAACTTCCTTTATTTTTCTTTTAAAATATAAATACATAAAAATTAAAAATATAAATATGCTTTGTCAATTTTTATTATCCATTCATCACTTCAGTTTGATATGTGAGCAATTTTCGTTAAAAGAAGCTAACGTCATTAAGTTTGAGTGACTGAAAGTACACTTTTTAAACTTAAAGGATTAAAGTGATACCTGATGCAAACATAAATGACTAAAAGTATACTTTATCCTTTTACGTAATTGCATAAACAAAAAGCACTTGCACTCAATTTCAAATCTTTCATTTCAATCAAATTTTAAATAATTTGTTTTTACCAATTTTTTTCTAAAGCCTTGGTTTAATTATAAATTATTTAATAGCTTTTACTATAATTATAATTTTTATGACCAATTTCTCAAATAATTAGTTTTTGAAATAATAATTAAAAAGGCGATTTTATTCAGAATCTATTATTCCCACGGTTAATCTAAAAAATATTTAATGGCTTATTATAAATATATGTATGTGTAAATCCTTTTAAATTTATAAAATACAAAATGGCAAAATATGCTGCAATTTTAAATAAATATATTTAATTTAATAAAGAAACATAGCTCTAAATTTCGTACTAAAAATCCAAAACTCTACTAGAATATTTTTTGGCACCTTGAGAAGAATTTGGGAATATATTTTTAAAACTCAATTTCATTTCCATATTCATACTTCTCATTTCCCCATGTCAAAGAGGCCATTAACGAAAGAGTTACAATGCATTCTGAATTTGATAATGCTGATTTTTTTTAAGAGACATTGTTTTCCCCTATGAAAATCAATTTTTGCCTTTGTCAAAACCGTTTAATTCAAGGGACAGTTATGGGCAGTTTGATTCAATTACATGAAAGAGAATTACATATAATTCTAAGGGAAAATTGCATTTAGGTCCCGCGATAGTAAATTAATTACTCTAAAGTCTCAAGATTTTGTTAATAACAAGTCGATAAGCATAATTAACAAGTGAAGCAACAACCATTAACAACCTCTTGGAACCTTAAAGTAATTAATTCATAGCGCGAGACTTTAAAGTAATTCTCCCTAATTCTAATACATTTTATTGATTACAATGTTTGGTTGATATGGTAATGCAATTGAATATAATCTTGATTATAACAAATTACATCAAATAAAGAAATCCACATTACATAGCTTTGACTTTATAGTTTGGATTACAACTTGTATGAATTAACATATGGATAATTGTATTTTTTATAAATCAGTATTTACATATTTATACCCTTCATTTTTAGTCTTAATAGATTTAAAATATTTATTTGATTTTTTTATTTTTTTATAGATCAAATATAAATTCATTTCATAATTACTTGATAATATACCAAACAAATAATATGTAGTCACCACCACATTACATTATCATCCATTACATTCCATTTCATTCCTAATGAACTCCATGAACCAAACATGCTATTAGTATCTCCTTAAATCTTAAGCATAAATCTAACCAATAAGAAGGAGAAACATGAAGCAAGCTTGTTCACCTTCACTTTTTAAAATTTAGGTTTTGTCCAAGTACTCACATTTTTTAGAAAAGCTATTTTGAATACGAAACATCGGTTTAAAACCTAACTTTTAAAAATCTATTTTCTTGTCAAATCACACATGCTCTCCTAATAAATTTTCTCTTTCCTACTTTTTCTTTCTTTCTCTTTTCTACATACTTTTTGCCTCGGAATCCTAAAAGCCAAAACTTCCTAAACACAATCACCTTTTCAAAATCTAAGTTTTGCATCAGAATCCGTAAAATCTATTCTCCAAAACCTAAATTTTACTTCGGAATTCAGAAAAAGTTATTCTCGAAAGGACTTCCAAACGAGCCCTAAAATTTCTTAGTTGAGCTAAGATGAGAAACGAAACAAAGTGCCGAAAGCAGCAATCCCCTTTGATGAAGCTTCAAGCTTACAGAAATGAATGGAAAAGCAACAAGTAGTGCTAGTAATGCGGGCCAACCCGCGGGTTAGGAGCTAGCCCGCATAGGTTGGCCGGGGCCAGCCCACCAATACCTCTTCGGTTGGCGGGCTGCAGAAATGCAGCCCGCACCGCCAGTGGCGGGTTGACGAGCCAAACATTTTAAAAAAATTTGCAATGTGCTTTTTTGGTCCAGTATTTTTTTGTTTGGGCCGCTCAAGTGGTGTGAACCCAGCTTTTTTACATGTCCATTTGTTGCTTTTTATTCCACTGCACCTATTCACTGCAATACTACCTCCACTGTACCCTATCCTTTTTTTCCAACCACCATACCCTGTCCTACCTACACCATTATTACACCTATTCACTGCCTCCACCTACTGTACCATATGTGCCACCAACAATTAAAGGTTTAGTACTAATATCTATTCCATTATATCAAAGTTCAAACTTTGACCCACCACTCTCTCCTTTTTATAGTGATCTGTGCGTACCAGAGTCCCACATTTCCATCCAAGTATCCAGCTACTCCCATCAGGCCGTCACTTCTGGCTCTCCTTGCTACGTCTTCTTTTCTGAAGTCTGAGCCGTCTTCGTTTCCATTAGGCATCAGCAATCCTTGAGCTGCCATTAATGGCGTTGCACACATTTAATATTTTATTATAATTTAAGAGATGATATTATAGAAAGTTTATATAAAAAATAAAATAAATTATACTATTTTAAATTGTATTAGGTATTGTTTATCACAATTTGCAAAAAATATTGAGATTGAAAAGTTAAAAATACATAATATATTATTTTTAAAATAAAAAAATAAAGGGGTCGGGTTGACTGGCCAGCCCGCCAGCCCGCGAGTTCAACCCGCCTAACCCACGGGTTGGATGGGGCTGGTTGGATGAACCCGCCCTCTGGCGGGCTAGCATTTCGCCAGCCCGAACCCGCCAAAGTTAGGCGGGCTTCAGGCCCAACCCGTTTTACCGCCTCTAGCAATAAGGGACAAACTTGGATCTAATGCGTGATCCATATACAGAAATACTCACTTTCATCGATCTAAATATTATTAAGAGAAAATTAAATAAGAGGATAACGATATAATTATCCACTTATAATTAGCTCCTCTCCCCTCCTAAACTAAAACAAGAAACCTCTCTTATCTCTCTTCCTTTTCAACCAAACAAATATTTATAACCTCCCCTTACTTCCATTTGGTTGAATCAAACACATATGAAGAGACGAAATTATGTGTGTGTTTGAAAACAATTTTTTATTAGCTTGTGAACTTTAGCATGTGGTAACTCATTCTTTTAAAATATGTTATGAGAAAAAAAAACTCTTTTTTGGCATAATAAATACACTCTGAATGCAACATTTATCCAAACACAAATGTATTCTAGACAAAATGCATCTTACAAAAATGTATTCTCCCAACAATTTTTCAAACGGACCTGTTGAAAGATTGGAGAACCATAGACTTTTTTTTTTGTTTATGCTTCCTGTTTATACACGTTTTTAAGAATAGTTTTATAAAATTTCTTTTTAAAACAAGTTTTAAAAAGAATGTCTGTTTGAATAATTATTCATATTTCGAATTTCAAATCAGCTGTCTTCGACCTACAAAAGCCATCACCTCTCCAATTCAGAATGAATTGTTTGTTGTGTAGCAAAAGGACGACTTTATTTTGTAAGAGCCTGTTCGTATATGATCTGTAGTCGATCCACGGTGGGGTAGTTTGGAATAACATTTTCAAAAGTCAAATGTACGTTTAACAATGTTTTTCGCAAAATGAAATAATCTCCTTCACATATGTACCTTGGTTTGCGTAAAAGTACTTCTCTACCACGTTCCCAAACAGACCCCATATTTAAAGCATTATCAGAAACTAGATATGAATACATGTCTCAATT
>JANTPZ010096595.1:0-14174 GCA_025593235.1 Vachellia pachyceras | reverse complement strand
TACTATGCATAACATATGGTCAGTAATTTTTGTGAGTGGCAATGCAATAAGTTAATTATAATATTATTTATGATAACATCTGTTAATATATCCAGTAATATTAATTATGATAATTATAATTAATTTCAATCAGTCTCAATTGTTAATTAATGCGTCATATTTTTCTATCACCCTCTTTCATGATTATAAGTATAATTATCATAACCCCAATTATTGGTTGTGCATGCCACTAATGAAACCAATATACGTTGATAGATCATCAACGATATATATATATAAACTAAAGTATACTTTTAGCCCTTTATATTTTTGTTAGGTTTCACTTTATCCTTTAAATTCAAAAAGTGCACTTTTATTTCCTCAAACTTGACGCGGTTAGTCTCTCTTAACAGAAATTGTCGACTCATAAAACTTAACATTATTATTTTAAATCTTTTTTATTTTACACAATTTAAAATATTAAATTTATTATATTATTAATTAAAATTTAAGCATACTTTGTCAACGTTTTATTACACAGTCATCAATTAAATTCGATGAGTTAGCAATTTCCGTTAAGAGAAACTAACGGCGTTAAGTTTGAGAAACTAAAAGTGCACTTTTTAAACTTAAAGGACTAAAATGAAACGTGACGAAAAATAAATGACTAAAAGTATACTTTAGCCTCTAATATATATAACAAATTTCATTTGTAGAGAGTTCAATGAGCATTTTTATGTGGATAAAATAGAAAGCATAGAACAAGTGATAATGTTTAAAGTCAAATCTCCCTGTATAAATGTAAAATAAAATATGTATTGATTTGGTTTTTTATTTGTTTGTCTTAGAATTATTTTAAGAATTTGTTTATCAACTCAATATAGAGATGACACCACGCATGCTTTTGTGTCAAGACTGATCTACATCTTGAATTATTCAGACCATAATGCTAACACTCAAAGAATTATGGATGTGACTAGTCAACCACCTCATCACCCTTTCCATAAACATAATTAGCTCTTTTCATAAATTTTGACACAGAAGCCACAACTACATTCTTACCGTGAGTTTGATAATATAAGAATTGGTTATTTTTTTAAATAAATTACTTAATTATAATATATATTTTTGAAATATGTATGTGTGTCATAAGGTTATATACCAGTGTATAAGTCAAAACAAATTAATTTGGAGAAAAATGATAACTATATCAGTTAATTAACTTTCTAATCACTCTAAAAAATTCAACTGTATTTTATATTTCGAACAGGTGGTAATGTTAAAAGTTGAATTATCGCTTAGCAGTAGAACTACACATCGTAAAGGTTGGACCCTGGCCTGGTTACTCAACTAAGCATTTAATCCTGAGTAGGAAGGGTTAATCAGATTTATTGGATCGCTAGATTTGATCTGGACTATTCAGTTTTATTTTTTTTTAAATGGTGATTTATTAAATAGAAAGTTATTTTTTTAAAAATAGTAGTTTAGAGATTTTTTTTTTATACATGTATTGAAAACGTGCTGCATTTTGGAGCATGCTATCTTGCCTTCCCAAAAGTGCTCAAATTATTTTCAAGTCATTTTTGTTAGGGCGGGCTGTGCATTTTTTGATTGAGCTCGGCAAATGTACTCAGCAACTAGGCATCATTCGCAACCCTGTTAGTAGTAGTATAGTAGTACAAGAGCTATACAACTTGGTAAACTAATGACCGAATCTCTACCGCAAAAGATATTCATATTTAGTGTATGTTTGAGAATCTGTTGAGAAAAATGAGATTACGGATTTCAAAGTGATTTATCAAGATATTTTTTACGGATTTCAATATGTTTCTTACAGATTTCAAGATGTTTTTTGTCTTGATTTACATACACCATTGGTAAAAAGTGCTCCCAAACATGCATTTAGTGTCTGATAAAACTTCAAATATAATTATGTTCATTAGGATGATACATATGTTTTAGTTAGAAAAAGTATGGTAGAACAAAATTAAGAATATTGCATCTGATTTTAAATATAAAATCTAATTTATTTTTAAATTACACGTCAAAATAGATTTTATATTAAGCAGAGCGCAGTAGTTCAAAAGGAGAGATTGATTGAAATGATGATTATGATTATTAATGATTGAGTTTAGAAAATTTATTAAAAATTGTATTGTTTTATTTATAAATTATTATATTATAAAATTCAACTATTATTTAATTGAGGTATTTTTATGGAAAAAAAAGAAATTAGTCTACAATCACCGTAAATTTAATTCCCAAAAAATTCATAATTCAATCGTTCTAGTTGACCGTTTTAATTTTATAATATTTCAAAATCATTTTAAATTTATGGAATCTATGAAAATTTAAAATAAATACATCAGATACAATTTTCACGGAGTGGATATAATAATACCGGATAAACTGCATATCCTTTTTTTGTTTGGCGACAAATATGCATATCTTTGGGCTTGAAGTTCGGCTCCTTGTCAGATTGGATCCCATTTTGCCAGAGGCCCAATATGTAACTTTGGATCCAATCCAGCTTGACTACAAACGAGTGATTCATACAAGGCCCAGTATGTTACCAGCTGTATTGTATCTTTTAAAAACAATAATAACAAGAGTGAACCAACGGCTGGTTGGATCAAGTGGTAAGCGGCTTATTCCAACTTAAACAAGATTTCAGGTTCGAGCCTTGTGTATGCAGCCGCCACCGTTGGGAGACTCACCCACCATGCCAGGTGCGCGACGCGGGTCGGATCCGGACATAGTCGAAGCAAAGCTCCGGTGAACCGGGTGGGCAACCGAAAAAATAATAACAAGAGTGAGATTGTGCTAGAAGTTAAAATGTATTTAAAATTTATTTCACTCTTTGCCTCCACAAATAATATGATTCAGTTTTTTATTATTTTTTAATGATCAGGTTCATCAATTGAATGTGCTTACTTCCTTCTATACAAAATTTAGAACGCTTTTAGAAATAATTATTTATTAATAATATAAATCACAGAGAAATTTATTAATTAATATTTTTTAGTTTCACCTCTATTTATTGGTAGTACAGATTAGATATTGAGAAAGAGGAGACATGTGCGACATGCTTGATAGGTGTAAAGTTTTAAAAAAAATACTCAATTTACATTTTGAAAAGAGGAAAATAATTTTTTTTTTGCTAAGTACAAGTTGCCAGAGACATTTCAATTCAAAACATCAACACTTCTTTTAGCAAACATTTAAACATTGATTCATCATATCATAAAGAATCAATCCGTTCTATTCGACTCTCGTTAATAAATTGATCACATAGTTCAGGACTAGTACCTGATTTTGTGTGTAATATACTAAACCCATTTAAGAACGCGGTACATGAATGCTCTTATCATTTACGAGTAAATGTGTGAAGAAGATTATCTGATTTTATAAGAAAATATTGTTGAATGTACATTTGATTTTTTTCAAACGGAATCCTAAAACAACCACTAATACTTCAGCCCTAAGAAAGAGGGAAAGAAATTAAAACAAATTTTAATACAGCGGCATGGGGTTTGGCTATAGATAAAAGCCCATGTTCGTGACATGTACACCTACAACTAAAAAGTCAATCCATCGCACCTTTCTCATCACTTCTGACTTTCTTAAGATTCACTGAACCAAAACTAAAGTGGATCCCATTCAACCATACGGAGCTCTATAAATACCACACAACAAAACCCACTGATAAGGAATATTTTATTTTATTTTCAAACTCATACCCCTATCATATCTACGCTACTAAAGTGGTTTTTCTTGGTAGTATTATTAATCAGTGTTTTGATTAACGTATTTTTAATAATCAATAAACATGTGAGAGGGGTTTAACATCAACGTATGTGAAAGTAGTTTTGATGATTTCCCAAGTAACATAAAATTATGCACATCTCAAGTGAGTTAGTGAGTTCAGCTGCACTCCCGGATAATCTCAAGTGCACATCTCAACCTGGTGGCTACCATGCAAACACCCTACAAACCTCTCACCCATAGATAGACCTATATATAAGTGAGTGAGTTCAGTCGCACCCCTTACTTTCAGAAAATTAAGTATATATTATTAATACTATGCGATTTATTTTATATCCACCTACTTGCTAATTTTGAACTCACTAACTTTTTGCTCAAATTCTTCTGAAAACATTAAGAATAAATCTAACATATCTTAAACCCTTAAATTAGGATTTTGAGTACATCACTGCTCTCACGTATATCACATGTTTTACGATTTAAGTATTAGAAATAAATATTATTCCTTTTACGTAATATATACTATTCAAACGCGAACATTGGTTGTTCCGATTAGTAGTATAAACTACTTTTTCTATCATTATTTGCAGTATGATAAGTAGATAAGAGAAGTTTTATTTCAATTCACGTAAAACTACTTTTATAATGTTAAAACAAACGGGGCGTTTGTAATTAAATGAGTTATTTATTAGAAGAAAAACTTTGCTGGTTTCCTAAGAATATCATATTATGTCATTTGCGTAGAAATTTCCTTAGCATGTACAATTCAATATAAATGGTTTAATAGAAAAATGATAGCATTGTCAAACAAAATTGATGGATGTCCTGTACTACTAATACAACCCTCAACTGATTGATTGATGTCTTATATTACAAATACAACCCTCAACTAACTTTTATATTACGGATCTATGGGATTCTCTTAGTGTTAATTGTTACTTGCTACCTTTGGTCTATAAGTGTAAGTGGATTTTTAGTTTGAGACATTAAAAAAGTTAAATATATTATTAAAACGTATTTATTTATATATATCATTAAATTATATCAATTTATACGTTGGTAAATTAACTTATAGAAAATTAAGAATATAAAAAATTTGAAGTAATATATTTAGTTCCATTAATTTTTTTAAAAATTTTACATAATCTTATATTAAGCATCCAGAATGATGCTGCATTCAAAAATATTTAAATGAGGAGAAATGAAAAACTAACTCAGGTTTACACGAGTAGCTAGAGAATATTTTATTATATACTTAGGGTTGGCTAGAGTATAAAATTAACCAAATAAAAAAGTGATCTATAGATTTTCTCCGTAATTCAAAGAAACGAATAAAAGCTGTAGGCTAGCAAACGCAGGCCACTCATGTTTTGCAATATCGTTTCTCAATCGTACACTTGATTCAATTCAACACACCTGCTTCTCATCTCTTGCTCCTTTTTTCCCCCAATCTCATCTCTTGCTTCTTCCAACGATAACTTGAGTAAGATAATGAGGCAGATCACAATTGGAACTTTTTTATTTCTCCACTGCTATTCAGTGCTATTGTGTCCGTTTGAAAACACGGTAGAGAAGTAATTTTACACGAGTCGAGGTAAATGTATGAACGAGATTATATAGTTTTGCAGAAAAATACTATTAAATGTGCATTTGACTTTTCCAAACACTCCAACAAACAAGCCCAATAACAAATAGTTGGCGTAGTACTAAATATTACTATACTTTTTTTACCTATGAAAGACATAATTTATTAAACAATACTATTTGATACGCCAAGAAAATGTTTTTAAAGAAACAAAATTAATTTTATTTTATTTCTAAATGCTTTTTTATTTTTTAAAGTAATACTTTCATGATTCAAACATTTTCTTAGATATTTTAAATGGACGGCATAAAGAGAGGGAACCAAAATTCTTTAATTTCTTAACCACGATATTATAAAATTTGATAAAAATTCTCTATTTTGATCAGAACGACACGTATTCTGGTAGGATTCCATGTAAAAAAGATCGCTACTCCGACTCAATTTTTTTTACCAGTAAAACTTTTAAACAATAACTTTTCGCTGATTTTTTTTTTAAAAAAAAACTCTGAAGATGAAGAGAAGAAGAAATGCTTGCTTTGATCCTTCGTCGGTCCTACCCAAACTATGCAGTAACACATCATTGCTTGTTTTGTGTCTCATATACACTCAAACTTGAAACAACATATATATATATATATATATATATAAGGACCACCAGCAATAGTATTCTCAGCTCTTCTCTAAAATTTCTGGAGTATTTACGACGTGATCGCAGACCCACAGGTGGCAGCTGCTCCCTGTAACTCAAGCTCTATAGCTATCTCTATCTATATAATTATATATCTTAAATACGCGAAAGCGAAGAATCATGGACACAGAAGAAAGAAGAAAGGAGAGCGAAAAGAAGCGAAGAATTCAGTATTCTGGGAATAATCCATAGGATACACATAAGAGAGAGGGAGGGAGGGGGAGAGACACACACAAGCTAGCTCATCTGTAAGACTTGAGCATGGCTCCACAGAAAGTGCAGATAATGGCCTTCCAGTTTTTCCAGTAGAAAGGAACATAACAGAACCTCGTCTGCGTCATCATATCGGCGACGCTGGCTCCGCCGCCGCAACGAGAGCACGTCCCGGCCGCCGGCTTGCTCCTCCTCACCTCCCTCCTCTGATCCACCAGAAAGCAGAAGCAAACCATATTCTTAGCAATTCAAATTAATAACCAGAAGCTCAATGTTTTTCTCATCAACTAAGCGATCGAAGGTTTCTTTTTCCCTGCGCGAAGGAATTTGTGCGTGTGTATATAACTAGCTGGCTCCTACCAAAAGGCCAAGCGTTACGTGGCCTTTATATAGAGAAGTGAATCCGTTAAACAACATATAGGGTTGGAGATGGAGGGTGCGAAGGTCGATGACTGAAACGTTTGCGGTGGGATGGGGGAGAAGGAGGGCAGACCGTTCGATGGTCGACACGTGGAGGGAGGGGATTGGGAGTCCGCTTACATTGATGAGGGTGAGCGTGTGGGAGCCCGCCACGTGGAAGTAAAAGTGAGGGGGTGTTAATGAACAGAAAAGGCTTACTTGATCTATATAAACGTATTAGAAGTGACTTATAAACATACATGACATAGATATAATTCCTTCATCGCTATTTATTTGCCTTGATATGATTTCTTTTTGGTAAACATATGGTAGTATAATGTTTCAAATTTTAAGGTGCAATTATTGCTTATGATATTTTCAATAATATCCTTCTTAGTTACATGGAGGTACAAGGGCACAAAATGGCAGGCGGGCTTCCATAAAAACATATAGTTCAAGAGTTTATGTTTAGCCGGGATGGGTTATCATTTACAGCGTAGTGAAATAGTGTTCGTATTCTCATTAAAAGATGTGTCTATATATTATAATTAGAAATATCTTAAAAATAATTGTTTATGATAGAAGGATAACTATCGTTGTTCTTGTGAAGGAAAACTGCTTGAGAAAAAAAAACTTGACATCCCTAACCACTCATTCATAACTTGCTTTCATTGAGGAAAATGTTGCCAGCAAGAAGTAGAATTCAAAAACTTGGGAGTGGGTAGGTAGCTGATAGTAAATGCAGATTTTGTGAGATGAAAGAGGAAACTAGAGATATGTATCTATTCTTCAATTGGTATGAGGTGGTAGTTCATATGAAGAAGACAACGATAACTTAATGATAAGAGGCTCATGATAAATGAAAGAATGAAAGGTGAATACATAGGGTTAAATCTTAAACTTTGAAATGTTAGAGAATTATATAAGATTGAATCAAAGATTGGATGGATTTTGTATAATTAAACCAATTAAGAATTAATAAACTTTACTTATAATGTGTTGGAAATCTTACTGAATAAAATATCCATGTTAACTGTTGGGAAGGATTAATTAGTCCAAAAAAATTGTGATTCAGATATAATAAAAGTATTCAAATTAAGTGAAATGAGCAAAATCATAGACAATTCATGATCGAGTTCAATTTAAATATAAAAAGTTTTTTTATATTCAATATCAGAAAAAATGTCATTTATCGTTAGAAAAATCCATCGCTAAATGATTATTTTTCATCAAAAAATTTCTATTTAGTGATAATAAATATTATCGATCTTATTTTAACGACGGAAAATAGCCATGTAGTGAACAAAGATAGAAAACATTCTTTATAAAAAACAAAAAAAATAGACAAAGTAATGAAAGTGTTCATGGTATAGTGCAGTTCAATTGTAACCTATATTAAGTATTAAATCAAAAGATTGCTCTAATTAAACACCTGTGTTAATGCATTTTATTCATGAGATACTTACAAAGACACCAATGATTCTCCAACTGGCCATATATATGAAGTACTAGGAGTAATTAATTTTATGCAAAAATTAGGTATACGAAGTAGACTTGGTGTAATAGTGTTCATTGAAATTTCAAACTTTTGCCAGCTATATATTAAAGTTGTGTTCTTATGTAACTATTTGGATCGAAATGATTAAATCTGGGAAACTCCATCTAAACACATCGAATTTGATTGTGAATTTTCTTTTATCCACAGTACTATATATCCCAAATATTAATAGTTTAATTTATTTGTTTGGAAATAATACTATATGGTTTTGTCAAATATCTGATGGCTTATAATGATGAACAAATTGACACTGATATTTGACAAAAAAAAAGGTGTTTTAAATAAATAAAATTTAAATGTTTGGTAACATTCACTCGTGAGAATAATATATATGTATATGGAATCGAAGGAATATTATTTAAGGGTCATTTTATTTAAAGTGATTAAAAAAACCATCGGAAAGCACTGATATTAGTGCTAGCATAAATGTATTGGACTGCTGTTTCGGCTTTCTAAACAAGAGATTTTATTTTATTCTAAATATGAAAATTCAATTTATTTTATCTTCTAAATTTATAATTTTTTCTTAAAGTATCTATATTGATTGCAAAATATAAGTAAGTTTTCATTAAACAGCAATTACAATGCAGATGATTGAAGAGAGTATTACAAGAAAACTATCACACGTAATTAATTTAATTAATATCTATAAATTAGTTGTTCGTTACCTGGACTAAACGAGGGAGGTAGTACTGTAAACCAAGTTGATTAGGTACGTCATAAAACCTCTTATTCATTAAGCAATTGGTTGATGGTTGACGGTTGATATTAAGTCATCTTATGCGTATGACAAAGTTAATTGAAAGGAATTCATTCTTAATCCTTTAAAAGAAATGGACCTGCTTTTATATTATATTAAGGACTTTATATATAAAAAAATTTAAGAAAGACATCTTAGCATATAATAACAATCATCATCAAGTTGAGCGCGCGCGCATATGTGTATGTTTAGGAATCCGTTAGGAGAAAGCAGTTTACAAATTTTAAGAAAAATTGATGGAATCTAAAGAAAAATTTATTGATTTCAAGATGTTTTTTTTACAAATTTCAAGATGTCTTCTTGTATTGGTTTACGTACACCATTCAGAAATATTTCCCAAACATGCCCATGATTGTGTCTCCGGGGTCCCCCAACATTTAAAATTGTATCTCAATTCAAAGGACAATAAATAAATGGGAGGAATTTGTTTCACAAGTTTTGAGATGCCACTAGCTAATTCAACCACGACTCTTCAAAATTTTGGCTGGAATGTTTCAACGCACGCTTTTTCCATGTTAATATATATATATATATAAATAATAATAATTGATGTAGTAATTTATTATCAGGGAAGTTTCCATCACATGTATAGATATGAATTATTCGGCTTGTTTGGAACAACGTTTTCAAAAGCCAAACGCATATTCAACGGTGTTTTTCCGTAAAACGAGATAATCTCCTCCACATATTTACCTCAACTTGGGTAAAAGTATTTTTCTACTGCATTTCCAAATGGGCTATTTATATCTATTCGATTTCATGTTAAGTCACAATTGGCCCTTGAGTAGTGTACAAGGAATGGGGTCGAGACCCCGAAAAATGGACAAATTAACAAGTTCAGTGTATGGATTATGTAATATTAATGTTCCCTTCCCGTAATGATGATGAAGGATTAGTGTGTACAAGTTCTGTTCTTCTTTATAAGTTAGTAAATGTTTCACTTAAATTAAGGAAAATTTTAAACCCATTAACTTCACCTTAAATTTTTTTTCAATTTTATCTTTATTCAATATGTAATGTAACACAAGAAAGTAAAGTCAACTTATAAATAAAAGGTAGAACTATACATTCATATTAAATAAAATTGATGCGATTTATAAATAAGACTAAATAAAACCTTATATCTCCACCTTATCTTAAGACCAGATGATTAGTGTGTATCTTACTCCCTAATAAGCCAACTTCCCTGTCACAGAGGACCTTTTGTAAGGTGTTTTTAATAGGGAGATTTACTGTTAGGTCCCACATAGTGAAGATATTTAGTAAATAGTCCCAAATTTTAAAATATTTAAAAAATGGTCCCATTGACAATACAGTATTTAATATTTTTTCCCTTTTTAATTTTTCCCTTTTTAATATTTTTTCCCCTTTTAATTTTTCCCTATTAGGCTTATTTTAATTTTTCCCTTTTTAATATTTTATTATAGGGTATCTAACACTAGTACTTAATATTTTTTTTTCATATGTATCCGTGCTACACAAAAGCAATGAAATAAAGTATAAATTAATATGATATTAAAGTTCAAATATTGGTTCGCTACGGTTACAAGGGATTATTCATTTTAACTACATAAGGGTGTTTATAGGATTGGATGAGATATGCATGTTTCATATTGACACCGTTTGGCAAATTGCCAAAAGCACTTATACTCACGTTCAGTAGTGTTTTTTTGTAAAACGAGACAATTTTTTATACATATTTATCTCGACTAATGCAAAAGTACTTATAAATACTTCTCCACCGTATTGCCAAACGGAACTATTAATTTGTTACATATATAAACGTGTTTTTCTAAAACTGCGGCGAAAGAGTGCCTTAAAAGATATGTACAATGCGATATGTTTTGACTTTTCTAAACCCATCATGCTTAGTGCTGACCGGAAAACAAGGGAAGAAGCCCATAAAATTAAATGGGCTTACCCAACCCAGGTTATTACAAAAACAACAAGAAAATCAACAGGGTTGGATCCCGCAAAAGGGGTTAGTTTAATCCACTTCGTAAGAGGTCATCACATTTAGCAACTCATAGTATCTTAAATAAGATTAATTTAAATAAAAGGATACCTTTTTAAGAAAAAGAAAAGAAAAAGTAATAATTTGATATAAATGCCATTTAAAAGTCCAAGAGAAAGTTCAATAATCCCTTTAACAATGTATGAGCTAATTGAAGGGTTTGTTTTGATTTTAAATATATCAATCTACTAAACATCTCACCTTCGTTATCTTTTTCCCAAATTATTTCAGTTGGCACACATTGATTGCAGAAATTAATGTGTAATTAATATGATATTTTCCAATGAAAAGAATTAAAACGAGAGGTTTTTAAGAAAATTAAAATATTTTTTTTGCATATGACCTATTTAGCTAATTTTTTAACATATTTTAATTATTTAACCCCTAGATTTGAAATGGAACATTCTAGAAGCTTGACTCCCTCTCTCTTGTTCTTTAGTACCACAGGTATTCTTTAACTACAAATAGTTTAAGACTAATCATTTTCCGAGGTTTAAAGGGCACTAAGGTGTTCCCCCTTATAACAAATGTATTTTTTAGGATTGAAACTTCTTTTCTATTTCTTATGAATAAAGATGATTACCACTTCAGTTTGTTGGCGGAACTTGACTCTTGAGGATGGATGTATAGAATTTTTTTAGAAAATTTACTATATGGTCTCAAGTAACTAAATTAATAAACAAAGTGTTCTAAAGATTGACAAAGTTATCATCAGGTTTTAACTATAACTAGTCGGGTTGTTATTGACAGTTGGTGGGGTTGTTAATGACAATCAAACTAGCTACTACTGAGACCCGATGATAATTTTACCAATCTTTAAAGTATTTTATTCGTTAATTCATCTATTTAGGGTTTGACGGTGAATTCCCCCTTTTCCCCTACCTACAAATCCACAAATTTGATGGGCCCAACCCAAACATATGTAACCGTAAAAGTTTCAATACCTATTGAATCCCCTTCCCTCAACATAAATTGCTTCTGGATCGTTTTTCTTTTGTTCTGATGTAGTTTATACTTTTAGTAGACTAATTATTTGATATTTGATCGAGTACTACTCCCTTAATCCCTTCTCATTATTGTGGAAGTCCTTTATTTTTTTTTATAAAAGTATGTTTGCTCTTCATTTGAGAGTTGTGGTTTTAATAAGGGCTCTTTGAATTTTCTCAACTCATATTTTCTAATTTTCCAAACAGGGTTTTACATTATGAAACAAAGATTGCGTTTTTATGTTATCACAAAAAAAAAAAAAGACTGCTTTTGGTAGTACAAACCTCAACCCCTTTCATGTGTTGTGATCTTCCCACAATATAACCTTAATTTTTTTAAGGTAAACAATTATAACTATAATTTGTCATATTTTAAATCAAGAAACGTGATAATAAAGGATATAATAGAAATTTTCATTTTATAAAAAATAAAAAAATGAATCCGGAAGCCATGTCAAACTGGGATTACCCCTACATATATTAATTGGTAAGTGTATATCCAATAAAATTAGGTCATTATTGCGATAAAAAAATTAGGTCAGATTAGGTAGAGCCGTAGAAGTGGAATATAATTAATATCAAATTAATTAAATCATTCGCTGGGGAAAATGTTTTGTTTTTCATCTTAGGGTCTTCCCATTGATTTTGAAAATTCTATCTGATGAGATATATATTCAATTATTCTTAGTGACATTATAATACACAGACTTGTAACCCTTTTGTCACTGTCATGATCATTATAGGATGGAGTCAAAACTTAAACCACATTGATTCATTTGTTTTTATTTTGATCATATTCTATCTCCTTTTTTAAAAAAACAACTTATTTGAATTATTATTTTCATCCTTACACCAAACTATGTGACCGTTTGGCAACGCTTAACTTATATCCAAAATCACGTTCAACAGTGTTTTCCGCAAAATGAGATAATCTCCTCCACATATTTGCCTCGACTTGTGTAAAAGTACTTCTCTATCGCATTACCAAACGGACCCTATATCTTGTTATCCGTACTGATAAGGATGACATATTCCTCGTGGACTTGGCATGAGGATGGACTTATTTGGCATTCCATTTGGAAAAGTCAAAAACCCATTCAACAGCATTTTTTCATAAAATAAGATAATCTCCTCTACATATTTACCTTAACTTGTGTAAAGGCTTTTTTCTACCGCATTCTCAAATGGGCCTGATGATAACTTGGCACCAAATTGATACTTTTATAATTAAAGGGCGCTTAATCATCGTTATTTCCAGTATATTAGGGGTCAATATGACCAATTAAGAACAAGATTTTGAGTTTGAATATGCATGAAGGCAAATTTCTTTCTTTCTTTTACATTTGATCCCACAATACTCAAAACCTGAAGGTAATAAATTTTTTTGAGAGTGCTATCCCAATTTGATCTAGCGATATATAAATTTGAGCAACTAATTCTGGATATCATACAGTTATATAAAAAAGATATGCAATGCAACAAATGTAATTTACTAAAAATAAATAAATAATTTTGTAAGTTAATTACTCTTTCTTTTACTAAGTAACTTCCTCTATGTTTTTTTTTGTTTCAATGAAAAATAAAAAGACAATTAGATGTAACATTCAAATTCATCAAAGACACTGTCTCTAAGGCCTTAACACTTATAATCCACTCAAAGACTTATTTTTCTTGGAAGAGAAAAAAAAATCTCTGTATTCTAATTAATAAAGATGAAGAGAAATCTCAGCAATGTATTTTTTTAAAAGAAAAACGTGTTGAGTTTATCAGAGAATATTATTTATATAACATTTTTTATAGATATTTGAATTTTCCAGGATCTTATTCAGTGGAGAGCTATGCATGCATGTTCATTAATAAAGTTTCTGTGTGGAACAAGCAATTTTATTTTATATTGTGTGTGTAAAAAAAAATCTGACGAGCACGATCAGAGCTCAATCCATGGCACGTTCCTTAGGTCACTGCATGAAGCTATGGGGTTAGGGTTCCGACAAAGGATTTGTGTGGCAGAATATATATATATATATAGGTTTAGAGATTATTATTCATAGATTTATTTGAATGGAAAAATAATAATATTTTTAAAATAAAAAGGGTTTTTACTTAAATATGGGTGAAGGAGATTCCCAGAACATGCACTTGCCTGCGTCCCATACAACAAAGAGCACCAGACATGCCTTTACTTGACACTTTGGTAACAAAAACATGCAACCCTTTTTCACAATTT
>JANTPZ010096585.1:0-42991 GCA_025593235.1 Vachellia pachyceras | reverse complement strand
AATACTAATGTTTAGTATGGGAAATTAATAAATTTAGTACAAAAAATTAACAATCTTGAAAAGAGAAAATTTACAGATAATTTTATAAAATTTATTCGTCACTGGTTGATTTTTAACAAATAATTTTTGTTGTCAATTTCATAGTAGCAGTTGTTAATTTAATAAACAGTTGTTAGTTTATTCTAGTAACTTTCTTACACCAAATTTCTTATGATTACTTGTTAATTTTGCATGGGTAAGTTGTCAGTTTCCTATATTAATTTTGAATGTTATATTTGGTTGACAAAAGAATAAGTTTCCTCTTTTCCTTATGAAAATGAGTGCTAAGGCGGGTTGCTCCGCACACTACCAGAAAAATGCCATTTAACGATGGAAAATTTATCCTAAACCGTCAAATATATATTTTAAAAATAAAATTCTTTTTTTAATTTTTGTTGCCAAATTTTTCCCATAAAATTGCATATTCACATTATTCTCTTTCCACTAATAAATTTTTAATAATGATATTTTCAAGTTTTCTAAAAAATACAAGTAGTAATATTTTGTTATAATTATAAATATAATATTAAAAAAGTTGATATGAAAAAATAAAATATTTTATACTATTTTTAAATATATTAGGTATTGTTTATCATACTTTATTAAAAAAAGTTAAAATGAAAAAAATGTAAAAATAAAAAATATATTATTTTAAATTCTTTTTTAAAAAATCGGGAAACCCGTGGGCTCAACCCGCCTAACCCACGAGTCAAGTGGGGCGGGCTTAGCACACTGGCCCAACCTGTATTCCTAACTTTAAAAATGACTGTTAAATTCTCGGGTTAAGAGGTAAAAGCATTCTTATATTATTTTGAAATGTGTACCTCACATCAAATGCTACTACCATCGTAAATAGCCAAAAAAAAAAGGGAATTGGTTAGGGTGCTCGTCAAAAGTGATAAGTTCCTCCAATCCATTACATCTGAACTGCTCAAATCTGATTTGAATAATCCATATATGATCTTTTTTATTTTTTATTTTTATGAAAAACTTAGTTTAATAGATATAAAATTTAAAATAAAATTAATCTCTTTAACTATCATATTTTTATAATAAATTTTTTATAAAAAAATTACTGGTTTTAAAAAAACTCAGTCTAGAATCAAATACAGATGTAACCTGAGAAGGCCCCGTCCCATCCCCAACTGCAAAAAAACTGAGTAATTCTGAATCTGCTAATCAATTGATAGTGTAAATATGAAACGAATTGGATGAATTTACCTGTCGAGCTCTTCGGTTTGAAGGAAACTGTTGGTTTCCCAGTAATGCCTGCACTCTTCGCCAATGTTCTCCATGAAGACGGAAGAGAGAGGATCCTGTACTTGAGTATGGTTTGGGGGAATTTTCCCTGTTTTTTCCCTTTTTCCATGAAGACGAAGGTGACTGGTTTAGAGCCGTAAAAATTAAGTGTGATGAGGCCCAAGAAAAAGCAACAGTGAATTCAAATTAAATTTGGGTGTAAAGATATCATAATTACCAAATCAGTAAAGAATTAAAATATAAAAATCCAATAGATATGAACTGCTTAATGACTAGAAAAGCAAGAAATACAAGATCAATATGTACATATGGTAGAGAAGATGTCATTGGCAATATCATAAGTACTATTATAAATTTATAAAATAAAACCTCTAAATATTTAGTTGTTTAGAAGGGCACTTTGAAAAAAAAAATGGAAGTTTAAGAAGACCTCAGCCTAAAGACATATTCATCAATGTTAATTTGAAGGAATAAATCAAGCTTTATTCAATATGTAATTATAATACGTTTGTTGCAAATCCCAAATGCTATTTGTGGCCATTTATGGGCTCCACTTGGATAAATCAAATCATGAATATCATTGTGCGGCAAACTATATAAGAACAAACGCACACTAGCTCAGCCTTAAATTAACAATTTTTCTGCATAAAAATAAGGTGCGATATATGAAGGCCAAGAAAAAAGCAACAAGCTTGGGGTAACAGTGAATTCAAATTAAATTTGGGTGTGAAGACAACAAATAAAGAGATCCTAGTTACTAAGACAGTAAAAAAAAAAATTAAAATAAAAGTTTAAGAAGGCCTCAACCTAAAGGCGTATTTATCCAGGTTTTTATCAACTTTGTGCGATGATTTTCATATTGTATATAAGCAATTATGGTGAATCTAATTAATTTATCCCAAAAGAAAAACGTGTTTTAAATTTTGGTTGATAAAATAGTTAACCCATTATAGCTAAAGAAAGGTTGTCAATAATTTAAAATAGGGGGTGTTTTACATTAATTTATTATTATTTGAATGGCTGAAATCATGTGTGCATCTTCTTCTCTTTTATAGAAAGGATGGAGAAAGAATTCATGCGACTGTACAGAGCCATGAAGAAGGCGGCAGACTTGGCGGCAACCTCACCGGACAAACAAGTTGAAGAATACTGATGCCTTGATGCGTTTAATCTTCTCAAGCAATTTCATATCAACTGTGAAATCCTGGTATCGGCTCATATTGGCAAACATATGAGAGGTCTCAGAATAGGCATTCCATCATAATAAAGTTTAAGCAGAGAGCTACTGTTTCTGAAGCAAATATCACTACAAAAAAGGTCATATCAGCAGCGGTTATATCATGTATTTGTAGCGGTTTTAAATAGAACAAGAGTTAAATTTCTTAAACCTCGAAGGAGTATTTATATTTAGTTATTAAGTGTTTTGAACCAGATTAACTCTAGTAGGAGAATACTTATGCTTATTAGAAAAATATAAGCAACATTCAAGTTCACATACCTTACATCAATTTTTTAATTTACGTCCAAATTGGTTGGTTCGATTTATCTGTCTTTATTTTTAAATTCTGCATGAAGAGGGAAACAAGTCGCAGCTGACGTGGATATGTATACACATAGTCAACTGCCAACTTTTCAATGTGATTGTTTGATAACTCATTTTCTCCAACGGTGCACGTAAGTCAAGATAAAACTATCTTAAAATCTTAAAAGCCATTTCGAAATCTATAAAAACCATTTTGAAATCTGTAAAATCACATCGGAAACCGTAATCCCTTTCTCCTAATGGAGTTCTCAAACACACACAATATGTCAACCACCTTGATTAGCAAACATTAACAGTGTGTCAGTGTTTGAGGCCCAGGGAATAATGTATTTAACAGATTGAACTGTTATGGTCCAATTCAAACAAATTAAACTACAAAGACCTAATTTAAAATTGGTGTATAAAGTATGATTAGGACCTTTTCTTTTCAAAATACAAACATTCTTCTAGTGAAGACAATCATGTTCAAGGCACAATCAAATACTAAATGTGGGGTATCTTTTTTAATTAGAGATTCTAACATTGGTTTAGAAGAGATTATACCTTCTACTAGATCAAATACTCCTTCCTTAAATATAATTAAGACATAAATATTAGTTTATAAGCATTATGTTTAATGCCGAAATGTTACACACAAGAATAAAATAGGGAAATTTACAATTAAGTCCTAAATAGGAGATAATTAACAAACAAAAGATTCTAAATATTCACAAAATTACCATAAGGTCCCAGGAATAACTGTTCATGTTGTAACGAAAGATGATAAAGTTGTTAATGACAACCTCAGTAGATACGTACTCCTGAGACCTTCTGGTAATTTTGTGAATCTTTATGATATTTTATTCATTACTTCTCTTATTTGGGACCTGATTATAAATTTCCCTATGTATCAAGCTTTAAGCCCAACCCATGATCCTTTTGTGTTACTCTACCAAAGAAAGAAAAAGAAAAACTTGAAAGTCATATGGCTTGCGTGGTCCTCGATATTCCCACAATACATGTGTGAAGTCTTTCGATTCATTATTGCGTGGTCCTCAACATATTAGTTGGCAAGGCCAATCAAACTTCTCCTGCTAGCATCTTTTGAGTGTTAGTTGGCAGTCACCTTCTATTCAAATAGGATTTATCCCCTCCTTGTTATAAAAAGTTATAATGCATCAATAAAAACAGTTAAAAGTATTAATGTTTTAATAAAATTGAAGTGATTTTTAATATCAAAACCTCTTGTAAAAAGGATTAAAGAAATGCTCTCATAAATAGGTTCACAGGAGTAATTTTTACGACCACAACAAAATTTTATCCTATTAGTTGAGATCAGCTATATAGATTACACAAAGCCATTGACCCATTCTATTATATCATAACCAAATCTCTAGATCAATTATAAATCAAAAGATCCCTATCTATCTATTTAGATTAGAGGTGGAAGTTACTTTTTCAACGTGCTTCACAATCTATAAGGTAAGTGTGAGAAAAGGTTTTATCTTGACTTGATTGAATATATTTTTTTAACACTATGACAAACATGCCATATAACAATCTTGAGTGCGCTTTGACTTTTCTCTTCCTCTTTTTAAAAGACCCCATGCCGCTTGGAAAAAATTGATATAAGCAGGTTAAATTAATTTGAAAAAAATGATAATATATTATTTTATTTAGCTTCTATGAACTAAAAGAAAACTTAAATTGGAGCTTGTATTAACACCAGGATGTAGTAATATTAAATTTGAAGTGTGCGTGTCGCTGTGCATATATGGTGAGGATTATCATCTCTATTTTTCTTATGTTATGATGTCTAAGTGTGAGCGGTTGAGTAAACGTGGGAAGTCTAACATCGAATAGAATCAGATTAGGCTTAATAAGTGATAGCATGATGGTGAAAGGACTCAAAAACATGAACCTTAAGATTTTTAGTTAATAAGATGTGTGTGTTGACTCCATTCAAATGCTTCATTTCTCTTTTGGCCAAAAAACAAAATTCTTCCTTTCTCTGATTTTGTCTATGCTCCTCCTTAAACACTTGAAGGTATGTAACACGATGGATTTGCTAGAAAAATGCTATTTAGCGACGGAAAATCCATCGCTAAATGACTATTTTATGTTGCTAAAACGAGAGTCGCTAATATTTTCCGTCGCTAAATGGAAATTTTCTAATGGAAAGCAACCATTTAACGATGGATTTTTCCGTCGCTAAATGACATTTTTCTGGTAGTGATTGTACAATTTCAATTTCTTTCTCGGGTTTCATAGTTGGTTTTCGCATGAATCATACTATATATCACTGATGGATTTGGTATTATACAATTCATAAAAGCCATGGCCGACATGGCAAACGATGCAGCTAAACCTTCGTTTCTGCCTGTGTGCATGGCACAGAGAAGCTCTGAATGTGAGAGACCACATGTTAGAAGAAGTAAGTATCCAATGTAAATATTAAAAGAAGTACTTCAAAAGAATAACTAATTCTCTTAATATCTATAACTTCGTTACCTAACTTTTATAACCAGAACTATAGGAAGCATATGTTATTAAGTTATTAGGTGAGCGTATGCAGTTATAAGGGAGAAAAACGTGTACAAATATCACCAAAATATGGAAAATTCTAAAAGTTCACTGAAAATGACTTCTTCTTTTTCCCCCCAAAGAAAATGACTTAATTCTTGTGAAGTTTTTAGGTATTCTTATGAAATTGAAGTTTCTTTTAAATGACCTAAGTACCCTTATTAAAATTAGTTGACATCATTGTCTTAGTTATTGTTGTCATTATCTAATAAGTTAAAGCTGTCACTTGTTCGAATTATTGTTATCATTTTTGTTTTTAACTTAAGACATTTAGGTAATTTTGCTACAAATTAAAATTTAACCTCATGCTTAGTAGGGACTTTACAATAATTAAGTCATTTCAAGATCTTGAATGTAAATATGTGCATCTGGGAGTATTTTTGTGTCTTTTTCCCTATTCATTAATCTTTTGTGTTTCAAGAACAAGAGGATTTGAAGTCTGAGAAGAGTGATGGAGATGGGGTAAGGATTAAAGATCATAACATGCTTTGTGTCCTTTCTTAAACAACCACATAACATGCTTTGGAGATGAGTTAATTATTTCTTGTCTTATTATATAGTCCCCGTTTTATTTCTATTCCCCATTTTAATACATAAAATATATTTTCATTTATTTTCTTAAAAAGTAAAAAAAATAAGAGAAAGTTTTAATGTACAATTCATGAAACAAGCGCAAAATTGAAAACACTCCTCCAGTTTAGGTGAAGTAATAAACAATTGAAGGCCATATGGAATCAATAGTCGATGTTGGCTCAAACTCTACGAGTACGTTTCCTGTTTGTTCCATTCTTGTAATGTTAGTCATGTTTCTGATTTGGATATTGATTTCTCTTATTTTTTTTTTCACAAAAAACACTTGAAGAAGAATCAATGTGTTAAACTAAATCCTTCTTTTTCGTGCTTTAGTAAAAGGTGCAATTTTTTTTTAATTTTCCAAGGAATCTCTTTTCTTTTCTTTTTTTGTTCCACTCATGATCGTTTCTTGTTCCACATTCTAGTTTGAAACTGCTTTAATTATTAACTACTGTATCGGACTAATTAATTAGTAGGAGAATCTCATTCAGGCGCCCATAACGCAAAATAATGGCATTTAAGAGGCCTAACTAACTTTGAAAATTTTCTGTGGCCGGATTCAAAAGGGACTGAAATGATGGAAAACAACTTCGAAGATCAAATTATGAAAATATCATTTCATTAAGGAAAAATGCTAACTAATTGGATCTAATTAGTGACTCTACAATTAGACACCCTTATCGAGGTTTCTTCCTTTGTTTTCTTCACTGATAACAATATCGATAACAAGGTTGACGAAGTGATTTTGAATCGGAAAGGGATTATACATACAGAACGCACTTGGAAGCGATACAGCTGTATGTGGCAACCTTTTTACCTTATTATTGTCTAAGGATCTCTACGTGGATCCTCGTGAAGGAGGAGGAGCAAGAGGTTTGGATATATAGTGCAAAGTGAGTGTGTCTAGATATTTGTTTGTTTGATTTGCATATTCAAACCAAGTTGTACGCAAGGCGAGATAAAATTCATATCACACTTTTACCTTGGAATCCGTAAAATATTCTAACAACATATTCTTAAACATACACATTGTTCTTTATCACCAACAAGCATTGAGCACAATGGTAAAGTTGCTCACATGCCTCAAAGGGGATCAGAGTTCAAACCTGGAAATACATCTGATGGGAGAGAGAGATATCCACTTTGCCATAAAGTGCTATAGAGTGCAAATCAATACACCATCAACTTCGGATTAATGATTGTCTGGATTACTTGATCCAGTTGAAAAGGTTAGGGACTGAGGAAAAGCATTGAATACTGGTTGGTTCCGTTATGGGGCCAAAGGCATCGTTGCCCTAATTCACCAAAAAAAAAAACAAGATATCACCATTTATGGCAATAGATTTAGAGTTCGATCACCAACTCTAGCACATTATGCATGCCGTCCAAACTAAAAGACAAAAAACAGATATTGCAATAAGAAGCCATGGAATAAGTGGAGAGCTAATCGCATTATTGAAACTTACTTCAGAAATTCATGGGCGTGCGCTTGTGTCTCTTGTTGCAGCAATATAATATTTCTGTTTGTGTTGAACATTATTCATCAGACTGTATGTGTACTATTATCCCCTTTTTACTTTCTTGTAATGCACATGTTTCCGATTTGATACACCATGACACACAATAAAGTTGAGGAGGGGATAGTGATGAGATGTCATAATACAGAGAGTGAAAGCCTCGATATTGCCCTTTGTTTTGACTACTTTTAATGATAAATTTCAACCGTACGACGGGGGCTTCCATCAACCGGTAAGGGTTAAATTGTTTCAACTTAATAATAATCTCATGTTCAAAATTTCGATATGCAAATGTGATAGTCACTCAAAGGTAGCAAATAGTGCCTTCTATCATGAGTTAATACTCTCATGAATTAGAATAGTCGGTAATAAGAAATTGATTAAGGGCATTGTTTGCAAGCTATTTTGAAAATAGCTTTTATAGATTCTAAGATAAAATCTAGATTTTGAAAAGTGATTTATGTTTGGGAAGTTATTAGTTTTTACGGATTACGAGGCAAAAAAGTGGGTACGAAAGAGGAAAGAGAAAGAAAAAAAGAGGAAAAAGAAGAAAGAAAAAGCAGGAAAGATGAAAGAGAAAGAAAAAAAAAGTAGAAAAGAGGAAAGAGAAAGAAGGAAAAAAGTAGAACAGAAAAAAATAGGAAAAAGAGGAAAAAGTAGGAAAGAGAAAATCTATATTTTAAAATCTAGGTTTCAAACCGAGGTTTTGTAACCAAAATAACTTTTCAGAAAATTTTTTATACTTGGACCAAACCTAAATTTTGGGTGGGAACCTAGGTTTTGGGTTAAAACATAGGTTTTAAAACTAGGTTTCAGGTTAAAACATAGGTTTTAAAACCAAACCTAGGTTTCAGGAAGTGATGGCATAGAAACCCTAATTTGAGTGAGAATTTTCTTCTTCTTTATCATTTTTTTATTCGGGTCTTATTTGCAAGACTCCTTTTAATGCAATATTTTTAACATATAAGTTGATAAAATATTTATCATGGTTTTCCAAAATGTCCCTTTATCCTCACGGTTAAAACATATTTACTAGAACAATGCAATTTAACAAGATGTTTTTTGTTACTTTCTAAAATACCAAATTAACAAGGAATGTAACGGGGAATTGATATTTCGTTGCTAGATACAATACTAGCTAGGAAAATTAGCATAAGAATCCATGCTCCTCATCACCAAAAATTGGAAATTAGTGAGACACTTGGGGAGGGAAATATTATGAGTGTAACTATATATATATATGTGTATATGTGATTTCTAATTCGTAGGTCTTTCTTGGTTTTCATCTAAAATTTAATTACTGCATCATTATAAATCCTTGGGAGTTTAATTTCAAATCAGGACTGAAGTTTATTTAATCCACTTGAGTCGAAAAAAGAATTAACACCATATATATAAACCCAGCAATGGTGGTGGAGAATTCCATCAATAAATTACTATAATTACAACATTTCCAGTACTGATTTGAAATAGCATTATAGTAATTATATAGCATTACGTACTTTTTGTCAAAACGACGACGTCGACCGTTGAGGAAGATTTTACATGCAGAGAAACTTGTGTTATTCTTATTGGCTGTTCTAAAAGGTGGCGACCAAGCCTTCCTCTACCTCCATTATGTTTGCAGTATTAACAAAGAAGGACCAAAGACTTTGGAAAAAGAGACGAGGCGATACCATCCTTCATTGTACCATTCTGAGACAACATTTTCTGGGCATGAATAGAATCAAACTTCAAATTTCTTATTTAAAATAACAATGACAAGTTAGATTATTAAAGCACTTAATGATTAAAACATAGAAAATGAAATTTTTGCGTACCAGAGTGTTATCTGTGAATTGTACAGTGAAATATGGCATCTCCTCCTTTCTCGTTCCAGAGCCTTTGGTCCTTCTTAATGCTGCAAACACAATGAAGATAAAAGAAAGGCTTGCTTTTGACCCTTAAGAACTGCCAATAAGAACTAGAATGTGTGTATCTCTCTCTCTCTGCTTGTTTATCTATAAGACTATCTCTCTCACTATAATTGGGCCAAATCTAACTTGTATATATAGAACTTTAAATTCCATGCTTAGTTCTGTATTAAATTGGTATTCTTGAGCACAAAACATTCTCAAGTTCACTTTAATTAAAGTGAAGGGGGCAAAGAGTTGTGCGGCAGAATTGGATTCTGAGGCTTTCTTTGATGGGATTTACTTGACAATGATAAAATTAATATAAATGAGAAAGTAAAAAAAATTAAACAAAGTCACTGTCACCATCATACTTTTTGTAGAAAAATTAGGTTTTTTTTTTTTACAAATTACTAATTTCACTAATTTTTTTAATTTCTGCAAATTGATTATGTAGCTTGTACTTTTAAGATCTGCGAACTAGCTAGCATAGATGGAGTGATATGTGAATTGAAGTCTAGATTCAGCTACATTCATACCCTCGTAGTATAACAAAAATATAATGTCCCAATTTCATTTTAGGATTAGTATATGCTTTTACAGGCATAAGCACTTTTTTAATATGATTATTTGATTTGGTTAAATTTCAATATAAGAGCCTAACTTGGTGTACTTCTCTCAAATATGTATTTCTTGCGTTCAAACAAACTCAAATTTAAAACCTTGTACTTAAATAGTCAAAGCACAATTTTAGATATAATTAATTGATTAATTCCTTTCTTTCTGTGTAATCCATGCTTTAAATATTCCACATCTTAATATGAGTTGTTTTCCTTTATTTTTACACATGCATATGCACATACGACGCATGCAATCTGTTTTCCTACCAGAATTTTTGCTTTTCTTTTCTTTTTTAAAAAAAAAGGCTTTAAAAGTTGAGAAGAAGAGTGATCAATTGGTAAAGAATAAAGAACACCAGATGATGTACCTGAATCATGCATCTATGATTAATCTGTTCTACTACTTAATGGTTAATTTGTTTCTTTCTTGTTGTTAATGCTAGAAATAATTCTGATTTGAAGCCACTTTGCGTATATAGAGGAGAATTTAATATTCTTCCTCCTTTTTTGCCAACAAGGTAATATCCATTTAGAAGAGGGAACATGTAATAATATTACTCATTCCAATTCTATGTGTACAAGCTAAATAACTGATTCATAAATACTAACAAAGAAAACAGTGCTGTGTATTCAAAGAAATTAAAGTTTAGATAACAAAAAGTTAGTCCAGTTGGTAATAAGAAGTTTGCTTATAACCAATAAAATTATAGGTTTAAATCTCATTGCTAACATAAAGACTCTGCTGGTGGGCAATCAACTAAACTTTTTATAACCAAAACAAAAGAAAGAAGCTAAATCTTATGCAGATTGGTTAAATGGATCAACAGAAATATTTCGATGTTTTATTCTCTCCATCTTGGTTATGCAAATAGTCCTTACATATTTGTAAGAAGAATACTACTCTTAGTTACTGTTGATGACAAATTAATTACTGGCTTTTCTAATTCTTCTGTAACTAACAATATTGTGGCTTTTTTATTGTTAAGTTACAAGGGTATCCTAAGCCATTTTAAAAATGAGATTAATCCCTTTCAATGCCTTGAAAGGTTTTCACATCTCTTTCTTAATATGTACGTCTCTCAAGTTTCAAATTTATATCCCCTTTCTTACGACAGTGAGACCCAACAGGTGATTAGTTGAATATTGAGGCTTTGGGTTGTGCTTTTACTATCAATGATTTGAGCCCGCTACACTGTTTTGTAGGTGTTGAGGTTCATCCTGTATCTTCTGGTATTGTTCCGTCTCAAAGTAACTTTATCTGTGCACAACCTGTTTCTTCTCCTTTGGCTCCTTCAGTTTATCTATCTAAAGAAGATACGTGTTTGTTTGATTCTATTATCTATTTGTATGTTTTCAATCAGAACAATTCTGTGGCGGAGTAATTTGTTTAGTGAAACTTAAAATATCATTAATAATCTAACAATCAATACATCAAGACAAACCAGATAGACTAGCATCTTTCATCACCGATCATCTCCAGAAAAAGATAGACGGTGATAAAAAAATGTGATAATTTCCTGTGATCCCATGAGAGCTCTTGGCGAGCTGATTGGCCAATGAAATATTCTCTCGAGGTGCGTGGCACGTCTCAACTTGTCATTCCTTACATGCAAGTAATCTCCGAAAAGAGTAATTGCAGTCACGACCCCTGGTCATCATATTAATGGCAGTAACACAATCCAAAAAGAGATAAATATGCCTAAAACCTCTTAGATTGATCATCCTTCTTCCGTTCACATTAATGTCAGATGTTCCCACCATTTCTATGTATTTGAAAGATAACTTGTCAAAACCATTTCTAGCACCAGGAAGTGAAAAGAAATCATATCAGAACCAAATATGAACCTCTTATTGTATGACACTTGTAATACATATAACAATTTGAATGTGAATGGCGACATTCTTGATAGATGAATTGTCGCATACGATTCCGCAAAAGGTCGTTCTAATTCTTAAAAGAATCACAGTAAACTAGCAAATGCAATAGGGCAATAAAAAATGGCTGCCTTTCTTCGGGGAAGCAAATTATCAAAGGATTTCCCTGAGCTCTCCAGTAAGCAGCGCGTATTTGCGGTGCTGGGATAATATGGGTGCCACCAGGATTGTCTCTAAGGTTGATTCTAACTCAACATCAGTTGAATCCTTGTGTTGCTTAGCCGCATTCAAAATTGTTTGCAAGATTTGCAGGGTATCTCCATGGCTGACTACCAAAATGGCACATCTGCACAATGGGAACCAATTCTTTTTAGGCCGAGTCATGCAAACATGAATCAAGTATACCATGACATACTTTCAGCGTACAGGAATATAAAAACATGCTTATTCACATAAGGTGCAAGCGGCAACATGGATCATATAACACCATTGTACTTTATCAATAACCAAATCTTTGTATAAATAGTTAATCAAAAGATCATTCTCAATAACTTCATTAAATGTTTTATTTGTTCCTCCTCTACCCTTTCTCCAGAAACTCCAGACTGCTTGATGTGCCTTTCTCATCTACACCTCTGTAAATGTCTGAACCATTTCAAATGATTTTCTGTCATTTTTTCTCAGTAGATGTTACTTCGACTTTTCCTTAAATATGTTCAAATATGGTAAATGTTACAATAGCTGTAATGAGTCATACAGCCACAGAGACAAACAGCTCCATTCAAATCACAAGAGAAGTGCATTTTAACACATCCATGTACAATCAAACTGTTAATTTGCATGCTAGTTGCTATTCCAGGTTTCATTCAGTAGAGGTGATGCTCTAGGACATGCTGAAATACACAAGGTTTCCACAGGATGTTTAAATCATAGATGCTTGAAACGGAAATCATTACCCTACGAATTCTGATTCCATGGCAGTCATTGCCCTTGCCAGTCTATAAGCAACATCCCTCACACTTTCTCCTCCTTCTGGCCTTGCAAATGGATCCTTCTCATCAACATCCCAAATCTCTATATACTATTGATAATGACAAGAGAAAATTCAGAGTTGCCATTATTACAGATGGCATAAGAACACTGAACACTTAGTACTAATTTTATCAAACAGTGGCGCTGCATGGAATTAACCAGAACCTGGCTAATGATTGTTGACTTTTCACTATCCAATATCTCTATAGCCCAATGCTCACCCAATAAAAGGCAAAAAAATAAATAAATAAATAAATAAACAAAAAGCAAAAATTAGCAGCTCTTCAAGAGCCAATGGCCTTACTTTGTCATGTGATTTAAGTTCAAATGAAGGACCAAAGAAACGTTCTCGTAGATCTTCCACCATCTGCATTTAGAGATAGATATAGTTAACAAGCTAAAATAATGTTAAACAATTATGAAAAAGAAATGCAAAATGGATTTTGCTTTTAGAAAATAAATTTATGAAAATAGATGAGGAACCCTCTAAGGCACTTCAATGGCCAACCTTACACTGTGAGCCTTGAAAAGGAAGGTTTAGCACACTTGCAACCACTTCAGCAGTGTGGCTTGTTCTTGAAAATGGAGAGTAGCAAATGCGAACATTTTCAAGTGATATACTACGACTCTCTAGTTCCTTTCCAAAACAATACCAGTATACAACTAAGGAGGCATGTATGATAGTCATTTGTCATACTCATATAACACAAAAATGCATGTGTAATGTCCACAATTAAAAATGATCCATGCTCCATCTCCGCACCTTTTTTAACAGAAGAGGATCTCTAATACGGGTTAAGTTGTTAGGTAAAATGATGTTTCTGACATAGCCATTCATCATATATTGTTAAAGAGAGATCTTTTTCACAAAAGAAACAAGAAGAAGAAACTTTGTTAGAAAGAGAGAAGATTACAAGACAATTTCTCGTAAAATAAGAAAAATGAGAACGGCAAAAAATATGATAAACATAAGACTCAGGATTACAACAAATCCTCCACACCACTTTCAGTATCTAAAAGAGATATTGTTTTGAATTAACCAGTAGATGAAACACCAAAGGGAAGCCAAAAGCACTGCCCTGTCTCACTCTGAATTAAGTGATGAAAAGCCATCATTAAAGACGCAAGCATATTTCTCCGAACCAAACAAACCATAACAAAAACACATACATCAAGTCACCACAAAGTTTCAGCCTCTTCTATGGGGAAAAATCAAATCTTTGTACCTTCTCAAGAGAAACTGCTATCAAAGCCAAAGGGCAGATGCAAAGTTCTTCAAGGACACTAAATAATTTATTCCATAAGAAGAAAGCTATTGGGAGATGTATGAAAAGATTTGCATTGATTCAAAATTAGACAAACGCAAAATGCATATATAAGAAGAAAGAGATATATTTGGCTTGTGAAGTAGCAAAAAGGTCATTAGCATTGAACATAATGTACTGCGGTCCAAAGAAAGACCAAAGAAGCAGCCTTAGATTTCCAAATGGAGCTTGTTAAGAACTTTGTCTGAGTTAGGAGAATGAGAAAGCTATTAAAAGAAAAACTTACAAGAATAAATAACCAAGATTATCCATTCAGGACTGACAAATGTTCTTTTGTCACAGAACATATTGCAATTGACATATGCCAGAGGACCATTTCAATCTAATAAAGCTGACATCGTCTAAAGGCTTTTATATATTAAATAGGTTATATGTTTTGTGAATAACTCTGTTATGGAAACATAATTAGTTATTGTATACTATTATTTCTGTTTGTTAGGTTATTATTGGCTTACTCGCTGTTGGGGATAGGTAGATGCATAAGAATATAAATAAGCCCCTAGTCTTATTGTATTAATTCAACTATTGACAGATTAGTGAATCTTGTGCAATTCCATTTCTCTTAGCCTCTCTTCCTCTCTGTTTCTCTCTCACAGACCCCTCCTTCTCTGTTTCTCCTTCCCTTTCTCTCTCTCTCTTTTTCTCATCAACTTTCTATAACAAACTTCTCTCGATGCCATTCAAGATTAAGATATTCAGGTTTAATATGCACATCAATAGACAATAGTAGTCAATGGAGAAGTGCCCTAATTTTAATTCTACCATAACGCTTCTGGACTGATGGTCTGAAAAACCTCATCAAAGTAAAAGTCAGGTTAGCCTCTAAACTATTTATAGAAGCTAGTTCAACCTTTTGGACAAAATAATCCTTGTACTACAAAATTGGGCATGATGCATAGTCATTTCCCAGTAAGACCATATACAATGAAGCATCAGACAAAATGAAGTTTATCCTCAGACAAACAAACGTACACAGCGCACATACACATGCCTCTCAGAAGATTTGTTAAATGGGATAGGTAAAAAAGTCTTGGAAAGGAGACTCTGAAAAGGAAAAGCAGCTACCTTTAAGAATAATTTTCCAGCCAATTCTGCTTGATTAACTCCCTCAGAAGCCAATTGGAATTCTGGACGAGTGCCATTTTCCTGTTATTTTTTCAGTAACCGATCAAACGCTCCACATAGATTTCCTTTCACCTCAGGCTTTATGTTTATATCGTTGTGTTTATGCCGTAAAGAATTGAAAAAGGCAGATAACAATAGATCATTGGTCAGTACAAGTCCTCTCAAGAAGAACTGATTATCATGAGAAAGCATCCAAAAGGGCAGCTCCAATCTATAGATAGTATAAGTAACCAAATGGGAACATAAGAAATCAAATAACAAACCATGGAGGAAACAATAAGGCCTCTCTCGTTTGGAACGCTCTTGCCATGCCTCAAAACCCAGTATCTGTTCCGTAATAACGACGTCCCCTCCATTTCTAGCCCACTTCTCCTTCCTCCTCCTCCGGCACACTACAATTCCAATGCCACAAAATTGTCACTTTCTCTCTCCCTTTTTTAGTTGAAATATTAATCCTAATTTTCATTTTTTCATATGTCGCACCCCGAAAATTTGGGTCTGACCAACTGGCCGGCCCAAATCGGTACAAGCAGAGGAAGGAGAATCTGAACATACCGGGGGACGAAATTAAGATTGAACCACTAACACCCGTGCAGCGACGAAGGACGAGAAGGGAAGAAGATTCGCTGCAGCACTCCGTCACAGAGGGGAGCAAGAAGAAGTCACCAAAGCTCAGCTTTTTGGCATGTCGCGCATAGTATGCTCTAATCATAAAAATGAAAGATATAATTAAGGACCTCGTGAAAAAAAATAGAGCGGAGATGTTGTGTTTATTCTCTCAACAAATTTTTAAATATTTAAATTATCAAAATTTGAAGAAAAATTGAATGTTTGACTTTAAACGAAACTATGATTACGGAAGTGATTAGAGCTTGAATTACGATAGCGTATGGATTGAAAAGTTTAATAAAAATATATTTGCCCCACTTCTTAAAGGTTTAGACAAAGCAAAAACAAAGAGCGATACTTCGAAAATTTTAATGGGCTTGTTTGGCTTCTTATTTATAGAAATCAAACGCATGCTCATTGGTGTTTTTTCACAAAATGAGATAATCTCCTTCACATATTTACCTCAATTTACGTAGAAGTACTTCTTTACCTCGTTCGAGTTTAATAAAGAATAAAATATGGTAAAGGCAAGAAAATAAGTTATTTTGAAACCATCAGAAATCAAAATTTTATTTTATTTTTTGGTCTAACAACGCCATATGTCGCAATTTTTACAGGGCTTTTCAGTCTAATAGTACATATTATTAGCTTTAAAACAAGTTCTAATTCATTAAGAGATTGTTTGGATGGAAGGTTGAAAATAACTTTTATAGATTTCGAGGTAAAACTTAGGTTGTGGAAAATAGATTTTGAAAATAGCTTTTACAGATTTCGAGATAAAACCTAGATTTTGAAAAGTGATTTATGTTTGGAAAATTATTAGCTTTTACGGATTCCGAGGCAAAAAAGTGGGTAGGTAAGAGGAAAGTAGGAAAGAGAAAGAAAGAAAAAGTATGAAAGAGGAAAAAGTAGAAAAAAGAAAACCTAGGTTTCAAACTGAGATTTTATAAGCAAAATACTTTTGGGAAAAAAATTCTTGCTTGGACAAAACCTCGATTTTGAAGTAAAACCTAAATTTTGAAACCATATCTAGGTTTTAGAATTAGTTGCAAAACAAGCCCTAAATTTGAAGATATCCTTGGGGACATGTATTTTGAGTGCAACGATCAAATTAAATAATTCCAAAAATCGCTTGGATCCTTATTTCAAAAATTGAAGTTACTATATGAACGAAATAAGAGCTAATTTACACATACCTATGCAAAAACAATTGCTGTGTTGCCATTCCTAATGCCACATGTTTTTAAATTAATTTGAAGTGCTATATTGCACATATAAAGACATCGGAAAATTCCATAGAGATATCCTAGAAATATTAAAATTGTAAATCACTTTAATTTGTCTACCGCATAAATTATTTACTACACTTGATGAGCAAATGATAACACATTTTGATTGGAGAGTTTCAAATTCTGAAGATATCTAATTGGAAACAACAACTGAAATAAAGGACAATATTTTTTTTTATAATATTTGATTTCTACTCCTAATCAACAAAAGCTCGTAAACTCAAACAAACCAGATTTGAGCAGAACTATTTATCTTAACAATCAAAGAGCCTTTCTTTGATTAACCTTTTGAAATCCTTATAAGATGATCCTCCTTCATCAGTAACTTCCCTTGCTTTCATCTTCCACTTCAAACTCATTCTTCTCATTTCCTTTCCCTTGTCTCCCTCCATTGCTTGCTTCACAAGATCAGCTATGTCTTCTCTACTTACTTCATGCTTTGCCTCAATCCCTATGCCCCATCTTGTACATGAGAACCAACAATTTGTTGGTTGCTCACCAAAGAAAGGCCAACAAATCATAGGCACACATTGGCATATACTTTCCAATGTAGAGTTCCAACCACAATGTGTCCAAAAGATTCCAACTGATGGATGAGCCAAAACTTGTTCTTGAGGGCACCAACTTGTGATGTATCCTCTATCTTTAATCTCATCTAAGAAGTCTTTAGGAAGATTATTTGGTGTTTTATTACTCTCACTATTAACCAAATTAGGCCTCACTATCCATAAAAATGGATGCTTACTATCTGCTAATCCCCAAGCGAATTCTTTCAAGTTTTGCTCAGTCATCATAGCTATACTCCCATAATTGACATAAATGACTGAGCTTGGTTTCCAATTGTCTAGCCATTCGATGCATTTTGAGTCACTTTTCCAAAAACTTAATCCACTTGATGATGACTTGATAATGGACTCATTTTTTTGCTCCTTCTCTTGAATATTGAAATGCCTGTTGAGCAAGTGAAGTGGGCCAATGTTGTATACAGCAGGGTTCTCGGCCATGATGACCTCAAGAACTTCACTTTCCAATTCTTGGAATGTGTTGATAATGATGGAAGATGATTTCATGCAATCTTTTGATACTGAACCTTTGAAATCAAACATGAAGTGATGATTGTCTGATGAGCTCTTGAATCTTTTAAAGTTGGGCAGGTCTTTTAGTTGTACATCTTTCATTCCTGTGACCCAATCTAATGATGTATCCAAGGCACCATCATTGGCAAAACTTTCATCTGAAAAGTTCACAAAATTTATCCATGAGAATAGGAAACTTTTAACATGTGATAAAGGAACAACACGCGCACAAATGTGACAAGGTCACAATGTGATTTGACGATCTTAGTGCTATGGGAAGTGGAAAGATGAAAAAAAAAAAAATTTCCAAGCCAATTGCAATATGTAATTTTTACTGGTTGCTAAAGGATGTCTCAAAAGGAGGAGAACAAAAGTTCGAATTCCAGAAAATGCTCTTATTGGGAAGTTTAATTAATGTAGAGCCCAAGTTCTAACAGCATATATGATTCATTCAAGTTTCATTTACTTCACTCAACTCAACTACCTCACTTTATATAGGTGCTCCATTATTTGTCATATTTACTTTTTTTTTTTTGGGACTTGGAGCCTTTACATTAAAGAACAGGAAACTGCATTTTCCGGAATTTGAACTTTTATTCTCTTCCCTACGAAGGTAAGACTGCTTACCATCCCGAGCAATAGCTTGCTAATGACACATTTATTCTTTTAAAAAAGTTATGTTCTGTTTCTTCTCCCTTCTCAATAGTTTTATTATTCTGATATAAGGAATTGGTGGGTTGCTCTTATTGTAAGAGGATGTTCTTAATGCTCCCATGAGTTTTGCAATTGTAATCACAAGAACAAACTATTTTAACCTTGCAAGAAGAATGGAAAATCTTGGTAAGAAATGTTAGGGATTGGATATAGATCCCAATTGGTTGATGAAAAACATACATATACTCAAAAAAATTAAACAAAGCAAACAGAGATTCTGGGCTCAAACCTGGCATTGGTAGGTTTAATTATATTCATGTTTTTAAATTATATAAATTTTTTTAAAAAAAGATTGCTGTGTTCTTTAAAATCAGTGCCTTTTGAGTTCGCTGAAAAATTTGATAGTTCCAATTTCCGGTTAAACTAAGATAAATATCTAATTCACCTCCCTCGGACAACCAGCCATCCTCCTAGCTACCTTCCTTCATCACTTAATTAATCATTTAAAAAATATTATGAATATGAACAGTTCCGGAAAAATTAAAATCATAAACTTCTTAAGATGTGTATGATAAAAGGTATTGTTTCGAAAGTTTTTTTCAGCCTTTTGAGTAAAGTTTTTTTAGATTCATTATTGCATGTAAGTTTCAAAACATAGCAATGTTAACCCCAGTTAAAAAACTTACATTGACTCTTGATATTTTCACTAGTAAGGACTTAAAGTTCCCAATTAACCTTAAACCCAACAAACTTCAAATGAGTAAAAAATTGTAAATTTTCACTTCGACCTAAAAAATTTCCATATGAAATCTCAGTGATCCAGCAAATTCAGTTCGGCAAGAATTCTAATTTAACTTGCAGTGGGAGAAAGAAAAACAAAAGAGGACAGAAACTTCACCTTTGAATGGAAAAATGCCTCTTCTAACAAGCTCATCATACTGCAAATATCCCAACAAGCCACATGCTGAAGCTGTCCAAAACCGAATCTCTGGTATTCCAAATTCATCTGCAACTTTCTCTGCAAAGCTCATGTTCGCATCAGCGATTATGCAGCTCACCGGAGGAACTTCTGGTGACGATGAATTCAACATCCCTATCAACTCTTTAAGCGGGCCATAACAGTTCTTCCTTGTTGAGTCACACAGTGCCGGAATATCCTGAGTGTCATTTGTCATCTCTGGCGGTGGTGGCGGCAAACCGTCCGGTATGGTTTCGAACTGAAAACCCGGTGAGCCCTTCATGAACTCTGGACCGAGGGAGTTGGATAAGCGTTTATGGATGAACTCATTGTTGACGAAAGTCACATGAAGGCCATTGGAATGAAGAAGTTTGGCTAAATTCATGATAGGGTTTATATGGCCTTGTGCTGGGAATGGCAAACAAAGAACATGAGGCTTTTGAGAAGAATCACACATTTCTTTTTTATGGGAATGAACGAATATTTTTTTTCCTTATTTTCTTTATCTGATCGGTGAAAGCAAGAAAGAACGACTGGTGTACTCTGAAGAGTTGAATGGTTGAAGAAGCAGATTGTTTGTTGGGGGGTTTCTTCAGTTTATTATGGGTGTAAGCTAGCCAGCCAGTGCGCTTCAACGGTGTTAATTCCTTACAGCATGATGAATTTAAGGTTTAAATTTCAATAATTGAGAGATATATTTATATTTAGTATCTGATAGTACTTCAAATATTATTAGCTCTACTATGAATATACATGTATTTAACTAAAAAAGGTAGTAAATGTTTATATACTACATGTGTGAATAATAATTTACATGCTTATGATTGTACTTTATCATTTATTTGAATATGTGGAAAGATTTGAGCCCTTAATTCATTTTAAGCTAGTTTTAGATAATCAATTGTTGTGTGAAGTAAAATTTGTTCCTCTATAAAAGTTTTAGCAATTCAAACATATGTTTCTAAAGTAATTCTCAATCCTTGCACTTTCATGTTTTTAAGTGCTTAAATTAGGTTTTTACTTTTTAGTTATTTCAAACAACACTTTCACAATTTATCTCTATTGCCTTTTCGTCTTATAAAACTTCTATAATTGATTATAATTAATATTAAATTAATGTTTTGAAATTTATAATCGAGTCTTCCAGTTGTTATTAGTTTAATTAACTTCAGAAATTTATAACATTTTTAACATTTATAATTGATTTCTAACTAATTCCTTTTATTTTACAACTGATTTTATTAATTTTTTAATTCATTTTTCAAAATTTACAAGTGAAATCTTCTTCCAATATAAATATATTGGAAGAAGATTTCTCTTCATTCATTTTTTCTATATACTTGCACTTAGCTTTTTCATCCAAAAGAAAAATAATCTTTTTAATCTTTAATATAAGATATATTATAATAAAAAACTTAATGTATAAAGTATATCTCATATTAAAGACTAGACTAAGCACTTGTCACTTGTAATTGTCATTCAATAAAAACAAAAACAAGGACATCTCACCCTGCTCAACATTTTGAATTTCTCACCGTATGAGAGGGGTTCAAACCCTCACTTGGAAATGTATTCTGGTTTCCGAGTGCCATGTAAGCACCTAATAGTAATTGACCGGTTCCCTTGATTAACATAAATATAACCTAGGAAGGAGGGAGATTTCATTCTGCCCTAAGATCGTAGGTCCACTTCTTTTCCAAAAAAAAAAATTATACAAAAAAGGGACATTTTTTTTATAAAAAAAGGGATATACTACTCTAATTTTTTATAAATCACTGTAACATGTTTCATAAGAATAAAGAAAACATTAAAATTCATTAAATCTTATTTAAAATTCAATTAATTTTTAATTTTACCCTATTTAATATACGTTATATGTCATGAAAATAAAAAAAAGCAATAATAAAATGATGGTCAAATTATATATCCATATAAAAAAATTAACAATTTCTAATAAATAGAATATAAAAATTTATTCTCTCTCATCTATAAAATAAGACAAAATAAGATGTAATTGTACAATTATGACTTGTATCTAACCACGATGAATCTGAATATGATATTTAATGATATTAATGATCGAAAATGACATAACCCACCGTGTCATAGATTCATTCTGATAAGGGGCCAAGCAGCTCAGTGAGGCTCCTTGTTATGATGGAATTCTTCTTAAAAAGATTTAGAAATGAAAATAGATGTAAATTAGAAAGGGAAAATAGGGATAAATCCCATTTAAGAAATTAATCAGAAAATGGGATCTAAAACTTAAAGGACCTCAAACTTCACAATTTTATTAAACCTCATTCAACAATTAATTTCCCAAATGGAGATTCATCCCCACTTTTTTCAAATAATAAGAATAGGAGAATCAATGAATTATTAGTTGTAGCGGTAAATGACATCATTTTTATATTTATAAATATGAAAAATATAAGCTCAAATTCCAAAAATCAAATTTATTAGCCCGCTTCTATTTGTAGTGCAATTATTTTTTCTACCAGTTAAAATGAAAATTGAGATATATGAATATATGTGTGTGTGAAAGGCCAACGGTTGTTTCAAATATTATATTATATTTAGAATTTATGTGTTGATTTCTTTCAAATATTTGTATCTTCTAATGACCTGTGACAACAAAACCCGGTTACTCATACTTTCTTTGGGATAAAAAAAGTTCATCTCACCAGTCCCAACTGAAAAGCACCATCTATATTCATCAGCCAAAACACACATGTATCCCTATATTTGCTTGACGAGTAACAAATGCATTTCTTCAATAAAATAAGTTAGATATATAATATATATTGAATATATATCTACGTCAATGGTTAAAATAAGTTAGATATATAATGTATATTGAATATATATCTACGTCAATGGTTATGTCTTGCTCACAGTATTTAAAACTTCCTTGAACTTTTACCTTTCTGCAGATAACAAAACTACTAGTTTTATTCATTGTTCATATGCAAATGGCTAAAGAGTTTAAAGAGCATATAACTCACAATCTGAGAGGGTTATGTGCATATAAAAGTACGGTTTAAGTGCTATAAAATTGATTAGATGAGGCTTATGTGCATAAATACAAGTTTTACCTTTTTTATTTAGCGGAACAGATGTCAAAAACACACCAGCAACACACATACCTACATTAAGTTTTTCATTGTTATATCTCAAATCATGAAAATTTAGTACATCATGATAATAACAACAGATTTTTTTCGCAAGGGATCCACAGCACATGGTAACGACCTATAAACGAACTTTAGATCCTACAAAATCAACGCAGTAGTTGAGCCCCAAAAAAAAAAAACAAAAGGCCAATGAGGAAAAGGACGCTGCTTCATAGAAACGCTACACAATTTTCTTAAGAACAACTGCTGCATTCCTCATAGCTAAGTACTTCTGTACATACTCATTGTGAAGCGACCTCACTGTTCTGAAAACTTCGGCGTTTGCATATCGGAGTTTAGTCCTAGGATCATAGTAAGGTGCCTGCAGGACACTAATCGTTTCCTCAGTACGAGTTCCCAAGGCATTGGCAACATATATGGCAAAACCAGACAGTGTAGTCTCATGATTTGCACCAAGTCTAAGGTGAGAGATATACAACATTCATGAGGAATTTTCAGTTTTTAATTTTATTGGTTAAAAATGTGAATAAATTAAAGGGAAAGTTAATCTTTTGGTCTTTATACTTTGACTCAGTTGCAACTCACTTCTTACATTTTGATTCGGTATAGCAACTCAATCCTTATAGATTTGACTTGGTTGTAATTCAATCTTTGGACTTTGACTCATTGTAACCTAGTTCCAATATATTTTAGAGAATAAAATCACATATATAGTAACATCTCAATATGTACAGTCAATATGAATTTTTTTTGGCAATATTTATAAATTTAGGAAGTAAAGTAGATTGGGATATAATATTTATGACCGAAGTAACTCACTTATTTAACTCTTATATTAGAGACCAAAGGTGGTATTGAGTTTGCGTACCAAATGCGGTAATTAAACTATAATAAGCTAGGGGTTTATATGTAGTTTCCCTTATAATTTTTTCTACTGAGGAATTTAGGACAAGCAGAAGACCATCGTGCTCCCAACGGCCATGCTAATTGATGTATTAATTGCCTGACCTCTTCTAACAAGCTCACCGTACTGCAAATATCCCAACAAGCCACTTTGCAACTGATTTTTCATTATTTCTATTGTTTATTTTTTTCTTTATTTTTTTGTCATAGTCTAAGGAAATACGATAGGTAGAAGTTCAACATTGGATAGAAAAAGATAAGAAATATGGTATAAAAGCATGGGTGGGCCCTTCAATTAAGAGACTAAACTTTTCATCTCAACAACTTTCAGTACTTTTAATAAAAGAAAAATATTTGATATAAAATTTCAAAACGTAGAAATCTATGATATTCTAATTACGTAAGGTGAAATATTACTGACCAAAACAAATAAAACTATACCTCAAAGCCTGTAATGTCACAAATTCTCTTACAGGGATGCATGGAAGGGGTTGACTCAATACTGACATCTGCAAGGCAGCAATAAATAGATATTAGCCGATTGAAATTTTCAATATTGGTGGAGCTACCAAGATTTTTAAACTGACTAGATCAGTTAGTTCAATCAGTAAACTAGATTACACACACAGAAAGACAAACTCACTAGTCTGCCTGGGAATTGACAAAGCCAGTGTCATTGTGAATGAGACAAGCTTTAAGACCTTGACTAGTCCAAGCACATAACCAAATGCCATGCTTTGCAATTTGACTGGTCAATATTAAATCAGCAAAATGACAATGGGGTTTGAACTCCCCAGCAATTCAGAAAAAGAATGACAGCCTTGCCAATGCTTTATGTTAAGTTCTTTGAAAAGAAAGTGCATGCAATAGTAACTATTTTCTTGCCTAGCGACAGTATATGGATTTCAGAATAAAGCATAAAATGGAGGCACAGACTAGAAAGTACAGAAAATGGATTAATTTCAAGAGTCAGAAAGAGGCATAGGTTTGATAACTCACAAGTGGGCTCATCAGGTGGGTAATTCGAGTAATTCTCAGATTGAATAATCTGCTTAAGATGTTTCCAGTGCCTGCCTCTGGATTGGCCCTTGGGATATTTCTCATACATTTGCACCCGCTTAAAACTAAGGTGGGTTGGCAACACTATCTCTGCTTCTACTACCTCTGGCTCCCTCAAATTTTGCTTCTACAAGATTAGTTCAATGTAAAGGTAAAATTATTTTTGGAGATTAATATAATAATCAAGAAACAGATAACGGCATCTGTCTAGAAATATAAATTAGTAACACATTATTCATGTAAAAAATCAGACTGTAGCCCCTATACACTAAAGACCCGGTGTTGGAGTGATTTTCCTTGTTTCACAAAAATGGATCATCTTGTTACAGAATTAACCTTGTTTCATCATTGTTAGTTCCCTTCCCAGTTTCACAAATGAATTTGCTGTAATTTTCCTCAGCTTGTATATAAAATTCATACAAATTTGAAGTAAATTGAATGCAGAAACCATGTTTTTTGAGTTCCAGTTTCAAACTCTCAACTATTTGAATAGTTCATCCCATAGGCTTTGGCAATGGAAGGAAAACTTTCATGAATATGTGCGACCAGTGGTTGAGTTCCACAGATGGAGAAAACTACCTTAATTACTAAAATAAATTAACAATGCTGCCACTCATGGAAGAAGTTGTCTCTCAAGCTTCTTTATGGTTTTCAATGAATGTTTGTTTAATAGGGATTTTCTTGTTTAGCACGCAGAGGGATTAATTGCCATCTGCCAAGCTCTTGGTTAATGTGTTTTATTCCTTTTCCTTTTTCCTTCCTTTGGTTGTTCTCTCTGTAAATTATTCGATAGGTCTTATCCTCATATCTGTATTTCTTTTCCTTTACTTAATACATGAAATGTGATAGTAATGTATAGTTATAAATCATAGGAATGATTAAGAAAAAAATTGTATGTAATATCAAGTTGGCCAGTCCACTAGAGCTGGAACAAAAAAGATCAAATCTAACATGATCAAATCGATCAAGTTATCTACATTAAACAGGCAGTGTAACAAGGAAAGGGTCAGACTGACATCAGATTATGCAATTTTGCTGAATAAAAGGCTTATCTTGTAAAGATACTAATGGATCTTCAGTTAATAATCAGCCCCACAGTTCTATGTCAATGAAGGGTGATACGATAAATAAGTACCACTTTCTGCCAAGAATTTTAAGCATCACAATATTACAATTTCAAAAATGGGAACGTACAGATGAAAGTGCACACGTCTTCAGTGATGAAAAAAGGAGGAAACATCAAAATATCAGAAAACAAGATCTTCAGACCTTCCTGTGGTAGTTCTTTACCTTTAGTTAGTTCTTTATAATTATGCCAACACTAAATAATCTCCTTACAAAATAATCTCCTCTATGAATCTTTTCTTATCGGTAATTATGGTTGCAGAATAAATATTCACTCCCCTTATTCATAGAGCCACCCTCTTCTCTTGATCTTTTTTCTATTTGATTGTAACGGTGAGAACTGAGATATTCACAGTTTCAATTGTCATCCAAACTATCAATTTATCACAATCATTTTTGCTTTTCATATCAGATTTATTTTTGGTCGAGTATTTTAGTGGTTATTATATTACATACAATTGAAAAGTACAATTGTTGAACTAATAATACTATTACAAAATTAATTGGACTGTAAAATCTGTAATACTACAACGTAATTACATAAACTTCATACATTTTGTTGATTGTTACATTTTTTATAATACAAAATAGACAAAAGATCAAGAGAAGAGGGTGGCCCTATGAATAAGGGGAGTGAATATTTATTCTGCAACCATAATTACAAATAAGAAAAGATTCATACAGGAGATTATTTTGTAAGGAAATGATGAACTAAAGCAAGTGTAAGGTAGGAGTAAAAAGAAAATCCATTAAATAAAATTATACCAAAGACGTATATAAAAAAGTGGCAAAATATGCAACCACAAGGTGATATTAGGAAATGATAGAAGGATGCAACTTTATTCCCACAAGGGAGGCTATTTCCAAAATTTAAAACCACGTCAAGAGCAACATTATCGTTGTTCCAAGACTCAACCTCAGTTAAGATGTATATAAATTAAAAAAAACATGGTTTCCAGAATCTAACAACTAATTCATTCATTTTGGGATTAGGCTGCACTTCAAAATATTGAGTTCAGAACAAGCATTGTTTCTTGTCATCAACAGCAAAATGAACATTTGCTAGATTTGGGTCCACTCTGTGTCCGATTTTGATCCAGGTTAGGTGCTCCAATATCAGAAAGCTTCTTTGATCCATCATTGAAGTAAAGAGCAAATAGTCCCATGGTAGCTTTCCATAAGAACTGATGCTGAACCTCCAGCTCTCTTTTCTGTTGACCAAATTGAGCCACTCAAAACCAAAGACAGTGAAAGGTAGTAGAGATATAAATTTGGTTGTACTGAAACTACTAACAGAACCAATTGATCAAAAGCCCAATTCAGAATTCAGATCCTGAAGTATTTGTAACCATAGTCAGGGTTCGTCATTCCCTCTTCCCAATCGCCCATGCTACGACCACCAAAAACTACCTGTTGGATTCCCAGATATCTGCCATAGAAAGTAAAGGTCTATTATAAATTTCATTTTATTTGTTTGCACAAGAGAGAAGCCTCTTGACACTTAGGATTTGGCCAGACATATCCATTTTTTCCCTCTAATTTGGTCATTTCAACTTACTCTGAGCTTAGGGAAGTCAGGCAATTCAAGAGTACATCAATGGCGAAATAATCACATGTGCCCAGGTCAACCCTGTAAGATATGCTCATAGTTTTAATCACAGTTCTAATGACGACAATCTAAATCATTTTACAGAAGATCAGTGTTCTGAAGGATATACCAAACACGTCCCCAGTTGTCCTGAAACTCGATGTCACCTATATCATGGAAGGACGATGGCATCACTTTGAAGCCCTTCTCTACATCATAGAGAGGATCATACTCCATGGATGAATTTGCCAACTGCCAACAATTTAAGATGCTTCAATTCACATGATAGAGCGAAGCCAAAGCGTTCAACTCATACCCATTGACCTCCATGTTAAGCACAGATTAAAAGAATTTTCATGCAGCAGAATTGTATCATATTCACAATGTCTGTCATCTCAAGTCATTAGTCATGACAATATCACAGGCATCTCACAAAATTTCAAAAACTCAACCATTCTGCTATATAGAAGCAAATGGTTCTCCTTTCAAATTGTTCGGAAGCTGGGAAAAAAACTGGCAGAGTAAATTATATCTGGAGAGATAGATAAATATTGCTAGTTACTGTTAACGTGTAAGCAAGAAGTGTCAGATGCATTGATGAATGTCAAGTAACAATACCAATATCATAGACTAGTGGTCAACATTCTCACGACTGTTATCAGAACCCAGAAGGATTGCATTCAAAACCAGAAGACAATTTAGAGCACATGAGTAAATATATAGTTGTCTCTGAAATCTGCATTACTTTGCAAGATCTAAACTCAAACATAACAGGTCACAAGGTCAAACACTCACATTCTGCTACAATTCACACAGTTGTATTCCCAAACATAAAAATGTCTCTTTAATACCAAAATGAACAAATACATCAATAGTGAGGCAAATAAAACATGACCTTACCTGCAAATTAGAAGAATTGAAGGCACCAAGGCGACCCATAACATACCAGGACTGAATAACCTATATATTCACATATATCAAACAGCAACATTTTATGAGTAATGCAACCATTTGACAAAATCAATGTTGAGATGCATATAAAGCATGTTGCTACTCTCCACCAAAAAAAAGAAGGGTAAGTTAAACACTTACACTACCAATTATATTAATGTCTCGATCAGATGGTGATCCAAACAATTCAAACCATATGAATGAATCAACTGGATTAAAGCTGCAAGAGGCATGGCATGAGAGTAAACAAGTAATAAGTGTAATAAAAGGTCCAAAATATGCAAACAAATTTTATCGCATAATACAGACATGAAGGCTAAGGCTCAACTCGTGTTACAAGTGTGCCCAGGCCATTTTCATTTGCTTTTATTTCTCCAGTTGGATAAATTAGTTATGAGAACTCATATCATCTACTATGCCACTCCCATATGTATGGTTGAAAAAAACTTAAAGAGCCATCAAATTACAGGTATTCCTTTTCAGGTACTTTTTATAGCTCCCAAACAGAACACTGTTTTTCCTGCAAACAACCTTAACTAAAACTCCGATAGACCTTTAACTCAGCTGTTTTCTTTCCCTCTATCGATCCTTAAAGCTGGATCATTTCTCAGATTGGTTACATCTTTTTGACTGAACCAATAACTCATCACAATATTTTCCCTATGTAAATTCCCATAGACCTTTAATTCAGCTGTTTTATTTCCCTCTATCGATCCTTAAAGCTGGATCATTTCTCAAATTGGCTACATCTCTTTGACTGAACCAATAATTCATCACAATATTTTCCCTATGTAATTATGTGCATGCGGATTCTTACGAGAACCACTTTAGCTTGAAATAAATATTAATTGCAGCAGCATGGATCTTCAATTTATCCATTCAAAAAGTCCAGTCATCTTTTCACTATTAGTCAGTTTGAAATTACAACATCTAAAGCAACATATGCATACGGATATGAGAAATATGAGATTAAGAAATGGGAAGTGGAGGAGATAGAAAAGATAAAATGAAAAGAAAGAGAGTATGATGTTTTTACTCTCTAAAGCTGACTTTGAAAGCGAGCACAGAGCTTGATTTGGATTTAGAAAAGTCTTTACCCTTCTTTCGGACTCTATCTTCTACCTATAACACATTCACCAGATTTATTAACATTCCAAACACAGTACCAACAATTAACAAAAAAGGGGTTGAAATACTCAAAACACTAGCCAGAAGGACCCAATAATGAACATACCTTTTTCCTCATGAGTTCAGGGTTGCCAATACTGTCTCCGAGAACAACACGGAGCTCCATATCATCTTTACAAGCATCTTCGAGGACTCTGAAAGAAAAGCAATCATTCGTCAAGGTAAGAACCGATGATTATGACTTCCAAAAGAAGGAAGGCAACAAAGGGGGAATGAATGAAGACTTGGCCCAAGCAGGGTAATTGTGAACTCGGTCATGCTCCCGTTGCCGCTTCTCTTCATGAATTCTAAGTAATCTGCGACTCCTTGCACTAGTTCCTGAGCCTTTGACGCGTTGGTTACTTCCACTAGTAGAACTCTGAGGATTATCATCAGAGGAGGACAAGGAGGAGGAAACAGCAGCAGAAACTTGAAGAGGCCTCAAACTTCGATTAAGAAAGTTAACATCAACAATGAAGGAGTGGGGCGAAAACGGGGAGAAACAAGAGTTGGAATCAATGTTGGGAAAGCAACGAAAGGAGCAAAAACCACTGCTTGAGCTCATCTCTAAGGATTACATGCATTCCCCGAATGCCGAGCTTCGCTGCGTCTGAATCAACTTCGTGTCACACCCTTTCCTTACTCCTGTCAATTATAGATCCTCTTAACTCAGATGAAATTAATCTAGGCAGAAGAGTTCTGCCTTTTATAAAATACCATTTTACCTTATTTATTTAGAATGGGCTTTTCCCAAAATATTTTTTTTAAACTTTTTAAAACAACTTTTATATAAAGTTGTTTTTCAGATAGATCCCCTGAACAAGATTTGATCCTGGGTCATTAATCTATAATTGTAGTATGAAAACAGTTTTTCTTTTAAAAACCGTTCTTTATGATCTTCTATTTGCATTAACTCATTAATTTCTATTCGTTATCCGTCAAGGATAACATATTAACATTTATCTGTATCTTTTGGGGAGATATTCACTACATCCACATTCAGTCTCATATGCACCATATACATAATTTATACAAATATATATAACCATCTAAGTCATTCAGGCTTAAATCAGAATAAACCTTAAATACTATTTAAACAAAAATTGTATGTAAAGGGGTTCTTCAATCTTCCTTTTCATTATCCATCCTTCTCACCTTCTATGCTTCCTTTGTCACTATTTCCTTGCCTTTTGAGCTGCCCGCCTTAACTGTATTTATTTGAAAGGGAGGGTGAGATTCGAAAATCCTGGTAGAAACAACAGTTTATCATATAATTATATATAAAATTCACAATCATGCAAAAACAAGCCACATTCTTACACGGAAACAATACATATCATGAGGTCTCACCTCAGCAGTTTTACACATCACATGATCATGGACAGATATCATATTACACAACACGCAATTAGCTTGGGGGAACTATCCCACAGGATTTCCTCTCACCAAGCACGTCATGTACAATCGTTCTTCTAGCATATCACAGCACGCATAATAAATATGGTACAAACAAGCATGCAAAATTAAACACACAAATATAATATAAAAATGGTTTCTACCCGTCTCCCTTTGTTTACTGTTACCTTCTTCAGTAATCCCTTTTCTAGCCTTCCTTGGAGCACTCATGCATATGTCAAATCCTAAAGGCATTCATATATAATATTACGTTAATTATACGCTTATTGAGCATTACCTAGCTCCTCCTTCTCTCCTAACCCCATTTATACCCCATACATTATTTAACTTCCTTTCCTTGACTTTTGAATTTTTCAATTACTTTTGAAAAAAAATCATAACTCATTCCATAAAATTCCAAATGCAATGGTTCAAGCTTCTATTTGAAGCTCTCTGTGTTCTCTTTCAATGAACATTAGCATTCACTAGATATAGTCCATCAATATTCCTAAATAAATGCTCAAAAGTTTATGTTTGATTAACAACCTTTCCAATTTTTATTTTCAGATTTCAGAACCAAACTTTATTGGTTCATAACTTACAATATACTTGATCAAACAATGCATTTTAGTACTCATATTAAAGCTTATTATGAGTACTACTTAGTTACCAAATTTCACGGTCAACCAAGACCATTCGACCATTTAAAAATCTGTTCAAAGCTACCTGTCCAAAAATAAAAGCTTAATTGCTTTTAATTCATTATCTTGCCACTTTACCACAAGTTTTCTTAACCAACTTAACTTCATAAACTTCAGTTTATATATATACATACACGCTCATGCACATAGGAAAACACTTAGGATTATTATTTACTATGACAAGTACCAAAACAGTGGGTTTGGTTTCAAAATCACTTTTAATCCCACTTGGCAGTTTTCTTCCTCTCCTAAATAAATTTTATACTTTACAAAACCTTTGCTCTGAATCTGAATCTCCAGATTACCACCACTCACTACAGTTTTGCAAGCTTGAGAAGTTCCCATCAATGACTCATCATGATTAAATCATATAATCTTAACAATAATCACATGATTATTTCCTTCTATTGGAATCGCGTGGTTACAGATTAGAAATCTGAATTTCCAAGTTCTGAAATTTTATTACAGCTTTAAGGATTCAGTCTCAAAATCCTTCTTCGTATATAATTTCTCTAAACACTTTAACACTACTCATTATTCATAACAACCAGAAATTTAATCCAAAACCAAAAGGGCTTGGCAGATTTTATACGCACTCCATAACTCACCCTTTTTGATCCTTCTAAACTTCACAAGACCTTCACTTCAACTCTGGAAATAACAGATTTCTAAAACTGTTATAGATTTAAGAAATTCAATTCCAATAATTCCCTCACACACGCACAATGACAAACACATAAATAAAGATGGATTATGGCTTATCAATCCACCCAGACTCAGCAACAACCTTAACATATAACCACAAAAGATCGAACCACAGACTCTGCGTTTATATATTTCATAGGCTATTTTATTATTTTAGCCTCTTACATCCTCAAAACTTCAAGGACCCGAGGCCCCTTTTCAAAGAAAACAAAACCCCTATTTCAGCACATTAGTACCAGCAACAAAACACGGCCATGCAGAAGCTCAGATGACCCAAAATAGAAAGGACAATCAACATGCATGCCCTTATTTGATATTTCACAGACTCAGACTTCATCTTCTTCTTCGGATACCAAGAACCCAGCTTTAACATGGAAGTTCTGTTTGTCGATTTATCAGAAATTCGAGAAGAAAATGATATGCACATTGAAAAAAAGCTCAAATACTCAGCCTTCATCATTATTAAAGCATGAAATCACAGCTCAAAGACCAATTTCTTTGGAGAACAGGGGACCCGACTCGGACACCAGCAACCCATTTTTCAAACACACAATCAACGAATTTATCACATGAAACACTTGATTTAGCTTGAGGAAGTACCAATCGTAACATGAATTAAGCTAATCGATGAGTCTTCACCGATTACCTCTGATTTCTCAACTTTTCAAAAGCTCAACCCATCCCCAAAATCAGAAATCCAGAGTGGAGAAGGGTTTATGGGACCTACCTGAGTCGGAATCCAAGGTTGCATGCAAAATCCGGCCACTTCTCCGGTGAGTACCACGGCGTCCCTTTCTCGCTATCGCTCGCTATCTCGCCCTCTCTGGTTTTGTCGACTGCTGCCAACGGGAAGAAAAATGAACGAGGGGGCCGAGCTAAAGCCTCTGCCACACATGTGGCATGTCTGATCTCTCTCTCTCTCTCTCTCTCTCTCTCTCTCTCTCCCCTCTTTCAGTAATCCAAAATGTCATGAAAAATTGTAACGAATAACTTTCACCCCAAAATTTGTCCCTAAAATAATTATTTTGATAAATTTTAAGTAATTTACTTATTTTTTTAAAGATAAAATAATTTCTTAAAATGATTTTTGACCCAAAAATTTATTCATACTTCTCTAAAAGTTTTATAATTATCTCCTTAATTACATTATTGACCAAACTTTGGGATGTCACGTCTTTCTCACCGTGTTCCTTTTCTCAACTGTACAGAAAAAATTTGGGATGTTACGTCTTTCTCACCGGTGTTCCTTTTCTCAACGGTACAGAAAGCTGCAAGAAGGAGCTTACGCACAAAAGGGGTTTCCAAAAGCAACCCTCCGCATGCCACCGGGCTTTTTAGCCCAAAATGACTTTTGGACCAGCTGAAGGTGTTCCCAAACAGGCTCAAAATTGCCATCTCTTCATTCTGAGGTGAGTGTCTTCCTTTCGGCGTCTTTTCAAGCTGAGTCTCCAATCTGAGCTGTTTTTGGAAGTTGTATTTCTCTCTCGAAGCTTTCCTTTGAAGATTTCAGATTCTTGTGTTTTTTACATTGGCGTGACTCTATTCCTGAGCGCACTTTCTTGTTTTGATCAAAATCGGGCGTGGAGGGAAAAAAATTAGCTTTACTCTTGAACCAGAAATCACCATATCATTAAGCTTTTGCTCTAAAGGGGCTGTAGGGATTAAAAGGGCGAAATCACTGTAATTTTTTTTTGGGGCAACCAAAACAACTAGGGATGGGAAAATTAACTGAAAGTAGGTAATTTTCACGCCCCCAAAAAAAAAATTCTATAGGAGTGTTCAGTTTATCAATTATGTGTTTGAAAAGGTTTTAGTAAATGATGAGTAATGTCAGGGAAAAAAAATGTGAGCTACTTGCATGTTTGCACTTTGCATTGTACTTCATTCTGTGGTCATTCTTCACTTTAAGATTTGCTTCCGAGATTCCATGTTTTGTTTTTAATTCAATCCTCAAAGTTACTCACATCAGTCCCTTTGATGCTGCTTAAAATCCTTAGTTAAAAATTGTGTAGCAGGGTATTCTAGTTGGATATTATGATGCAATATAAAATAAACTTTGTTAATCTGGTTGTGGGTGGGTAAATATTGTCAATTTAGAAGCGGGAAAGAGTTTATGCAACCATTACAACTGCTTGGCCTGACTTCCCATGGAGTGAGAGTGGACTGTTATTCATACTCATTTAAAAGGAAATGGAAATCAGAAAGAATAAAAATTGAACATAGAGCGCAGAAAGATATTCCCTCTTCACGCAATTTATTCTTGCCCAGTAGTAGCTCATTGTCTTATCATTGATCTTCCGGCTTTCCCCTAACAGCCACTTCGGTCTTTAACTTCTTATGTATGATTCTAAGCTTAACCAAACTGTATCCACCATCATTGAATGTTGTTTTTTGATCTTGAGCCTTGAATTTGCTACTGGAATTTGAAGTAGCCTAACTTCCTTGCCTCAGGCTTGCTTTTGTGCACCTAAGTTTTAGGTTTCAAAAATTTAATATCTGGCTTGCTTTGACATATGCAAATATCAACACCATATAATGCATAGGTAACATCTGTTAACATTAAAAATGATGGCTAAAAAGTTCATGTTTATTGTCTAATTAGATAATTAAATAGAATAATTTTTTTTTCTGGCTCCATTTTCCTGACTCAAATATCCTATTAAGCTTATATCTGTGTTCAAATGTATAAATCCCATCCTCTATGAAGGGTGTATTAAATTTCAAATCATCTGGTCCTCTTATCCCTTGCTTCCAAGATCCTTTGTTACTTGATTATTATTCAGTATTGGGTTACCTGTTAATTCCCCCGCCCCCCCAATTTTCGTTTACCTTTTACTTCTGATTTGGAGGTGATTTTTCTGTGCTAAACCCACTCCATGAACAGGTCTAACATGCCAGCATTGCAAAGGAAGGTTTATAGGCTTTTATCCTCCTCCAGCATTTACAGGCTCTCACTTCCACGTGGTACATCTTCTCCATTGCACTTCTCTTGTGCTTCTTCACAGTCACAGGCACCTTGGCTTAGGACCATACGCCACTTTAGCTCCCCTGATGACTATGATGGCTTCATCAAACGACCTATGGGAGACTCTGATGAGTTTTGAAGTTTTGGTGACAATGGTGCCAGTGGCAGAATTCAACTGCAATCTTCAGAACCAATTCCAAATAGGCCTTCAAGAAGTGACAAACGGTTTGATCAGCCTCCTCCGAACTTCTGAGAATTTAGCTGAGGCTCCCGTTCTTTCACTCCAAGATCTGATAGCCCACTAGGTGATACTGAAAAGTCAAATATATCTTCCCAAAGCAATGCTCGATTTCGGGGTACAAACATGGCTGTAGAAGCAAATATGGAAGCCCCTCAAATGGACCAAAGTTTCCTTGAGATATTCAAGCTTGGTTTTGATAATAAAAGAGCTAAGCCCTCAGAGGATGCAGGAAGCAGCCAATTCAGAGAAGAGAGAAATTCAAGCCCTGATCAACCAGCTCCAGACTCTATCCCTCAGGATGCTGATGAGATCTTCAAGAAGATGAAGGAAACTGGCCTGATCCCCAATGCAGTGGCTATGCTTGATGGTTTATGCAAAGATGGTCTTGTTACTTTTTGGCTTGAAGCGGGAGAAAGGTACTATTCCAGGGGTCGTCATATACACAGCTGTCGTGGAAGGCTACACGAAAGCCCATAAAGCTGATGATGCGATAAGTATTTTCAGGAAAAGCTGAACAATGGCATTTCACCAAATGCTTTCAGCTACACAGTCCTTGTACAAGGACTCTACAAGAGTAACAGATTGCAGGATGCTATTGAGTTTTGTGTGGAGATGTTAGAAGCAGGTCATTTTCCAAATCTTATGACTTTCACAGGCCTAGTTGATAGTATCTGCAAGGAAAAAGGCTTAACCGAAGCTCAGGGTGTTGTCAGAAGATTAATGGAGAAGGGTTTTGATCTTAATGAAAAAGCTGTTAGAGAATTTTTGGACAAAAAGGCACCATTTTCATCTTCAGTCTGGGAAGTCATCCTTGGGAAGAAAGTCCCCCAAGGACCATTTTGAATGCCTTGGCATACACTGAGGCTGGTTTGGTTTATATCTTTTGTTGAACAATCATGACCACCAAAATTTTCATTCCTACTGTGTGGTATAACTTGTTCATGTGAACCAAATCATCTTTAACGGTTGTTCTGTTTTTTTGCCCGCTTCCTAATATTTGATCATTTAATTCCGTAACTTTCTAGTCTAGTATTTGAGTGACCTATTGAACTTCTGGCTTTTGATGGAAGCTTCTTGTCCTCACCTTATGGTGGGTTGGCAGGCCCACTGGCTTAATCCGTTTTACGGGCTCTGCTGAGTTTAGTATATTAGTCAACACAATAATTGGTTTCTCTTAATCATGAGAGTCTTTCTACTTTTGTTCATAATCTCAATCTCAAGTGATTAGCATAATGTGTTTTTTTAAAAGCAATGAGAGTCCAGGCTTCCATGGAATCAATTATTAACGGTAATATATAGCTCTTCCTCCAGGAAAGCTTCAAGCTTTTAAAGATTTCATACATAATGCAGGCTCCACCAAGGTGGTATGTATGGGTTTGACTTCTTTGGTGAAGCATGCCATCATCCAGCATCCAGTTACAATTCTAGACTTGGATTCTCCCCTTTTCCTCCCCCCCCTTTCCCTCATAATCTCATCTCCAACCTTAAATTAAAATATTGGATGGTTCAAATTTATGAATTTATAAAATTATTATAAATATAAATAAATTTAAACTGTTAAAATATTATCCACATAATCCATAACTGCAATGTAAATAAAATAACAAAATTCTTTTTAAAAAAAATATTACAATAAGAATTTTATAAATATTAAATCTGAATTATACACTGTTTAATCCAAGATTAATGATAAGATTGAAGGGTAAAGAAGAAAGAGGAAAAAGAGAAAAATCTAGTTCCACAATTCTTACCATAAGTCCACTCCATTGTGACCATTTGTATATGTGGTTTACTAGGTGCCCATTTTTGCGGCGACAAAGCGTTGGTTTGGAGTGTCACGAAAGAAATTTATATTTTACCTAATAAAAATAAACATGAAATGATCTTTTTAACTTCACTAGGATAAAAATGAGAAGTATAAATATCTAAATATTAATTTATAAACAGTATAAATCATCAAACGTTGATTTATATAAGCTTGAATTTAGATTGTGTAGCCAAAATTATAATAAAAAATTGCATAATTTGTTGTAATTATAATTACATTGTGATTCATATAACTTTGGTGCACCTAGATGGAAAAGCATGAATTATTTTCTTTGGCTTTGAAATACAAAATTTTTATTTTGTTCATAATATTAAAATTTGCATAATCTTCTATTTGCAGTGCAATTTTTTTCCTATATATCTAGAAGTTGAATATATAAATGTTTTTTATCAAAACGTGAATATACAAGTTTTATGTCAAAAAGGAAATGGCGAATGTTCCTTGAAATAATATATTGTATTTAGACTTTAGGTTCTGATCTCTTTCAAATATTGTGTATTATAATTACTTACGAAAACAAAATCTGCCCATTCATTCTTTTCTTGGGACAAAAAAAATTCCATCTAACAAGTCCCAATTGAGAAGTATTATCAATATTCATCAACCAAACAACCGCACACAGATTTATTTGAATAGATTAAGAAAATTAAATAAATTATTTTAAAAAATATATATTTATTATTTTTCTCTAAGTTTATTTGCTTGACCAAGGAATTGATAGATAATTTTGTATGTGATAATGATATAATCTAATTATATAAATAAATTAACATTTCTAAGTAATTTATTTAGTTTCATAAATAAAAAAGTCAATTGGTTATAATATTAAGAATCGGGTAGTAATTTACTAAAAATACTTAGGTCAAGTTCCTTGTACCCATCATAGTAAGTTCTACAATCACACATGGTCATGTGTCCGATTTTTAAAATATTATTATTTAATTATAAACACACATGAAAAAGTAATACGCATGATCGCACGTATTAATAGAAAACTTGATATAACGGATACAAGCAATTTAATATAAGCATGAATGTTTAATATATGTGTATATATCAGTGGTTAAATTGTATTACAAACCAATTGGCCACCCTACTTGTACTATAAATTAGTATTGGAGCTCATAAAATGATTTGCATCATCTTCAACAAAAGTTTAGTTCAACAATGTCCTCTAAACACTTTCTAGTTGGAGAACTTAGAGAATTTAACATAAAGAAAATAAGGAATTAAATATAAATACGGACGTTTAATATATATATATATATAACAAATATCTACATCAATGGTTAAGTCTTGCGGATTGCAAACCACTTGCTCACCGTGCTTGTTTTATAAATTGTATTGGAACTCATAAAATGATTTGCATCATCTTCAACACAAGTCTGTAAATTACAACAATATAATGTCATCTAAACACTTTCTAGTGCTACTTTTTGAAGTGGTTTTTCTTATCACTTCTAGCTTTGCAGATTATTCTCAGCCTCTCACTTATAAGCCTCCATTTGAAAATTCACAATCTGAGAAAATAAGACCACCATTTCCACTTCCAAATCCAATTCCTCCTCTACCAACACCTCAAATGCCAAGTCCTCCTCAACCAAAACCTCAGAAGCCAAGTCCTCCTCAACCAAAACCTCAGAAGCCTAAATACAAGCCATTACAGATTCACGATCTAGTTAAAAAACCACTAGCCTACAAGCAACACTTTCAAAACATACCTATTTACATGTTACATGTTGAGAAATCATAAGCTATATTACTCCCCACCTACAAAATTAAGAGATTATCATAAGATTTTATGTATTATATTTTGGTATTATAAAAATATGAGATTTTATAGGATCTCCACTACAATTTGTCTTCAAGTGTTGGTCACATCTGTTTTACGTTTGTTTTGTGGTTTAGCATGAATGGCTATATGACTGTGATGCATTCTCCGAATTATATACATTGATGATGATATAATAAAATTGTGTATTTTGTCCTACTTTTCCTATTATATATCAGTATATTTTATTGGCTATAGCATATTGCAGAACATACCTATCTATGCTGAGCATTGCAATTATTAATAGGGAAAATATCAATAAAAGAACGTAGAAAATGTAAAATGATAAAGAGATATGAGAAAATTGAATAATAGCAATAACTTGTGGCATCCCAAATTGTGATTTTAAAATTGAAGCAAAAAGCCCAAAATATCCCTTTCTTTCGTTTTATTTTTAAAAAGGTCCACCACCCACCCCACGCCGGCAATCGTTCACCACTGGCGCTGGAGCTTCAGCTATAGACCATCTAGTTGTTGGTGTCGTCGGAGCTCCGACCACCTCTTGTAAGCCAAAAGTCTTTCAATATATAACACAAAAAATTATATAAGTTAATTATTTGGTTTTGATTGCAACTCATTCACAGGTTTTTACATTGTTATTTCTTATATTTCATTAGCAATTAACAACTTTTGTTTAACAGGTAATAAAGCTACACTTTCATTTCATTCAAACCTAGTGAACAAAAGTTGTGGGTAACTAATGAAATGTAGAGATATGGGTATAGAAAACTTACGAATGATCTGAAAGCATGGCTTTATTAATTGGACAACCAAAGTTGTTAATGGCTAATACATAATTTTAGGAATAGATATGTAAAAGCTGTGAATAACCTGAACATTTGACTTTGTTACTTGTTAAATAAAAGTTGTTAATAGCTAATTAAATATAGGGAGCTATGCAAAAGATGTGAATAACCTAAAAGTGTGACTTTGTTAATTAATAAACGAAAGTTGTTCATAGCTAATGAAATGTAGAGAATAGCTTTGCTAAAGTTGTGAATGACATGAAAACAGTGTGGTTTTGATTAGCTTGGTAAATGAAAGACATTAATAACTAATGAGATGTAGAGAATAGCTATGCAAAATGTGTGAATAATTTAGAAGTGTGGCTTTGTTACTTAATAAAAGAAAGATTTTAATAGCTAATGAAATGTAGAGAATGACAATATAACAATCCTGTGAATGAGTTGAGTCAAAACTAAGGAGTTAACTTATGTAATGCATAATATATTGAAAGTTATTGGTGGCCAATGTTTTCGGCTTGCAATCAGTATCTGTCTCAGTATGAAAGGAAGTGGAACAACAATCTGGTACAAAACGAAGCAGAGGCGATACAGTGGGTCAAATGGACAAAACCAGAGGTGGGGTGGTGCAAGATTAACACAGATGGAAACTGAGATCTGGCTTAGCTGGATGTGGTGGACTACTTAGAGGAGACCAGGGAGAATGGCTAGGAGGGTTCTCCCGCAAACTGGGAAGCTGCAACGTGAAGACAGCAGAATTATGGGGGATTGTGGAGGGTCTGAAAATGGCGTGGGAGATGGGTTTTAAAAAAATAGTTGTAGAGTCTGATGAAGCCCAAATCATCAACGAGATCAATACTAAACAAGAGCTGAGTGGTTGTTTTCTTCTTGGTAGGAAATTGAAAGAGCTGCTGAAGCATGACTGGCAGGTAGTGTTCAAGCACATCTATAGAGAAGGAAATAGATGTGCAGACATGCTTGCAAGAATGAGTGTAGAGCAATTAGAACAAAAAGCGATATGGAAGTCTGTTCCGGCGTCGGGTGGTGGACCTTTTTTGAAATAAAAAGAAAGAAATGGGCATTTTGAACTTTTTGCTAAAATTTCAAAATCTCAATTTTAGGTGTTCGATGTTGTAATGTTGTCATTATTCAATTTTCTCACATCTTTATGTGATTTTATATTTTCCAAGTTATTTTATTATTATTTTCCCTTAATAATATTTAGGTATCCTTTGATGATGGACTGAGTTACTCCTATTGTAAGGATTGGCCCAAAATATTTTACGATGCTTTCTTCTTTTCAATTATTTTGAATATGGGAAAGTATTAAGGGAAAATCCCCAATAAATTCAGTTGAAATACACAAATTTTAATTTAAACTTATACTTTTATCAAGTCCATGATAAAGGCACTATAGCTCTTATTAAACTTGTACCCTTTTTGTTTTTCTCTTTTTTTGGTCTAACCCTTTTCCTCCTTACTATTTTTCTGACAAGATCTTTCCTCCTTACTCCATGTTTTCCCTTTATTTTTGTTAATTTTCTTGGAAAGTTCATGAAAGATAATTTTCTTCACATAATAATTATTAAATGTTCATATACTTTTGTTGCTCATTTGTATATTAAAAATTGAATAAAATAGTAAGAAAATTCAGAATAAAATAGCAATAAATCCAAAAACAAAATAGCAACCTAGAAATTATTATTCAAAACAAAATTTTTATATAAACCTTTCATAGCAATTTTTTTTGCAAAAATTCAGAACAAAATAGCAATTCATAAGTTATGGTTAAAAGAGCAATTATCAAAATATACTCTTATTCTTGAAAGTCAACAAAAAAATTAAAAGTTGAGAATAATCCAAGGAGGCATAGATTTTGACATTATAGTGAAGAGAATTTGTAATTAAAAAATTAGCGCGTGCATACCTTCAATTTTTGTTTTTAATGACAAATGGATATTATGATCTTTTAACAACATTCAGAAATCCCTAGTTAGACTTATAGATTTTATTAGAGATTTGATACTGAATAAGTATTTATACATTTCAGCGGGATTCAACAAGATTTTGTCAAGTATTAATTAGTCAATGAAATTTCATATCAATTACCCACTTCCATTTCTCTGGCAATGAAAAACAAAAGTATAGAGGAGATTTTGTTATAAGCATTAATACCCTCCTGTTAAACATAATCTAGTCCAGCTTTTGATATGACATTTAGGGTTTGTTTGGAAACCAATTCTAGAACCTAGGTTTGGTTTCAAAACCTAGGTTTTACCTTAAAACCGAGGTTTTGTCTAAGCAAAATTTTTTTCCAAAAGTTATTTTGATTACAAAACCTCAGTTTGAAACCTAGGTTTTCTCTTTCATACTCTTTCCTCTTTCCCACTTTTTCTTTCTTTTTCTTTCCTCTTTCCTACCCACTTTTTTACCTCGGAATCCGTAAAAGCTAATAACTTCACAAACATAAATCACTTTTCAAAACTTAGGTTTTACCTCAAAATCTGTAAAAGCTATTTTCCAAAATCTATTCTCCAAAACCTAGGTTTTACATCGGAATCTGTAAAAACTATTTTCAAAATCACATCTCTTAATTAATCAAAACTTTCCCACATATGTACGAAATAATTGAAAAATATCACCATAAATATTTTGGGCCATTCCTCGGGTAACTCAGTCTATGGTCGATGAATACCTGAATATTAT
>JANTPZ010096583.1:0-20948 GCA_025593235.1 Vachellia pachyceras | reverse complement strand
CCACGATGGGAGAATTAAACTTCTTTCTTGGACTTCAAATTAAGCAAAAGAAAGATGGCATTTTCATCAATTAGGCCAAGTACCTCAGAGATCTATTGAAGAAGTTTGGAATGGATCAATGCAAAAGTGCTGATACTCCCATGAGTTCAAATGCACTCCTTGATGCAGATGCAAATGGAAAGGATTATGATATCAAGAAATATAGAGGAATGATTGGGTCTTTGCTTTATCTCACAGCAAGCAGACCTGACATTCAATTCAGTGTTGGAATGTGTGCTCGTTATCAAGCTGCTCCAAAGGAATCCCATGCTAAAAATGTCAAGAGAATTCTCAGATATCTAGCTGGTGCCACTGATCTTGGAGTATGGTATCCAAAAGGAAGCAGTGAAGAGTTAATTGCCTATTCAGACTCTGACCATGCTGGGTATAAGACTGACAGAAAAAGCATGTGTGGCCAATGTTAATTCCTTGGTGGAGCTCTAGTATCCTGGTTCAGCAAAAAGCAATCAACAGTATCATTATCATCCACAGAAGCTGAATATATTGCTGCTGCAAGCTGTTGTGCTCAAGTTTTATAGATGAAGCAGCAACTCTAGGATTTGGGAATGATTTTCAAGGAAATTCCCATCTATTATGACAACACCAGCACAATAAATCTCTCAAAGAATCATGTGCATCATTCAAGAACCAAGCATATTGATATAAGACATCATTTCATCAGGGATCATGTGCAAAATAAAGACATTAAATTTGAATTCATTCCTACTTATCTTCAGCTAGCTGACATCTTCACAAAACCCTTGGCCAGAGAACAATTTATAAATATCAGAAGAGAAATGGGAATGGTAAATCCCAATGAATTGTACGTATAATGTTGATTTAATGTTATTTTGATGATTATATCATTACTAACTTAAGCTTTGGAGTGTTTTGACAAAGTTTTGCAGGTGTTGAACCTAACACTTGAAGGCAAAACTCGAGTACTGAAGGTCAAAAAAGGGAGTGTTCAACAATTCTTGATGAACACTCAAGTATTATGAGGTATTTCTCGAGTGTTAACTGCTTAAAATGTTGAAATACTCGAGTTTCAGGTTCAAGTGGTGACTTATGGGACAACACTCGAGTTCTGGGAACCAATACTCGAGCACTGAGCATTATTGGAAGTCAAATACCCGAGTATTGAATGGAAGTAAAGGTAATACTCAAGTGTTCAATCCAACACTCGAGTGTGGTGAGTATTTTGATCTTGAGAATTCAAATACTCGAGTATTGAAAGATCAATACTCGAATGTTGAAGTGTTTTTCAGACTAAGGACCCCGATACTTGAGTACTCCATGAGAATACTCGAGTGATGGCATTCGCTGAATGAAAGGGGACCCCGATACTCGAGTACTAAAATATCAATACTCGAGTGTTGGCAAGCAAAGACCAATACTTGAGTACTCAAGGCTAATACTCGAGTACTGGCCTATCTGTTCATCTTCCTTGAGGCAATACTCAAGTACTGGCCTATCTGTTCATCTTCCTTGAAGCAATACTCGAGTACTGTTAAAACAATACTCGAGTGTTACACTCAAAACTCGAGTGCTGCGTTACAACACTCAAGTACTCAGGGTATTTTTCCTCAACACTCAAGTACTGATTCATAACACTCGAGTGTTTACACATCTGATCTTCAAAATCCCTCTTTTGTCAAACACTCGAACCCTAACTTCTTTTTCTTCACTCGAGTTCTCTTAAATCCTTTCACCCGATCAGTTGCAACCTCTCCCAAACCGCTACCTATCTGTTCATCCAACCAAAACCGTCAAAACCCCCCATTTACTTCATTAAAAATGCCTTTAATCCACAGATTTCCCACCTGTCTTCACTCGTGCTCTCGGCGTCTCTTGCATCCGAAACTTCACCAAAAATCTCAAATCCTATTCCCAAATCATCATGGCCCATACCAAGAAAACAAAGTCAGCATCCTCAGCCCCTGTTCACTCTCAGTCATCCTTGAAGAAAGTAAGAATTATAGAGCCATCCGAGGAGGATGAAACAGTGGCTCCTTTGGTTTGAAAGTCTTCTTCTGATCAACCAAAATCTATCATGAAGAAGGATAAAGGGAAGGCTCTTGCTTCATCATCCTCAGTCCCAGAATAAACTCCAACTCAAGCTTCTGATTCAGACACTGAAAGCATCTCTCCGAGAAAGCTAATCTCAAGTTTGAAAAAGAAGAGAGGAGGAAGAATCAGTGGCCCAAGGGAATCCTCAAAGAAAGGCTCTAAAAAGGTATCTTTACCTCAAATTCCTAAGGATTACAATAATAAAACCTTGTACATTACTGAGATGAATGAATATGAAGTAAAGTACAAAAATCGTGCATTATGCCCGGGAATATATGTGAATTTGGAGGAGATTAAGAACTTAGGCATTGATGTGACTGATTACATGAAGCATTATAAGAATTTGATTTAGATCAACTTACCTTATTCCCCTGAGATGGTGAGGATTTTCTACAACAACATGAAATCCAACTCTTTCATGGATGAAAAGGGCAAAATCACTCATCATTCCATGGTTACTAGGATTAGAGGGACATAAATTAATATTACTGCTAATAATATTAATGATTATCTTAGGACTCATGAGTTTAATAAGGAGTTAAAAAGCTTTTCAGAAAAGGAGATGTTTGAGTTGCTGAGACCTGGGGAAGAATACCCAGGCAATTTATCTTTTGATCCTACTTCCATGCCTGTCATACAGAGAACCATTCACTACATCTACTCTAGATGTTTAGTGAATAGGCGCAAGAATTATACTCATTTGGCCCATGGAGATTATCACATTCTAGCATCAATAATGGCTAAGGAGAAGAGAAACATTGGACAGCTTGTGTTCAATGAAATGTGGAGGTTTAGGTTCTCAAACTCTAAAAGAATGACAGTACCATACCCTTGCCTAGTTTCTCGCATTCTTGATATTCATCAGGTATGGTATATAGTGGAGAAAGTTGAGAATCCTATTCTATTTTATGCTCAGCACTTCCACAGAATGAACATAGATGTGGTAAAGGTTCAGTCTCAGCCTACGAAGAAAAGGAAGACCACATCAGCCACATCCCGAGGACAGGATGAGGCTCAGTCCTCTGCTCCATACAGCCATCCTCTGCTCCATCATTTGCTTAGGCAGCCCTACAGACTTACATGGAGATTGAGTTCAGAAGAATGAGTGACGAGTTCATATCTCACTTTTAGGGTTAGACTCATCAGTATATGGACTCACTTCTTAGGGCTGTGAATGATCATTTCACAGGGAAGACCCTAGAAACAGCTGTTACATCTTTATCTCTGGACCTCATAAAGTTTAAGGACTTTCTCTTGGAGAAATTTGATGCCTTACAGGGGTCTGTGGCTGGCTTAGATAGCAGAGTCTCTGGCTTGGAAAGCAGGGTCTCATCTATTGAGCAGTTCATTAGAGATTCTTAGGCATCTTCATCAGCTGTTGTTCCACCTCCTCGATCTCACTCTCCTGAGGATCCTCCTGCAGATGCTGTGATGGCTATGATTGATTTATCTTCTTCCATCCTGAACCAAGAGCCTCAACCTATACCTGTACCGCCTCTGACTTCAATGGCTCCTTTTGATCCTGTTGATCCCACTCCTATTCTAGAGCACTCATCTAACCCTACTCCCTCCTCTATCTCTTCACCCCTTGTTTGATTGTTGACAAAAAGAGGGAGAAAGAAAATCAGATGTGCTTTTTGTTATTTATGCTTTGTATTTGATGACTTATGAATTATGGCTTATGCTTTTATGATCAGACTCTTTATGAATAATATTATGGATTCAGGAATTTTATTTGTCTCTCTGATTTCATGGTTTCTTTCTGTTTTTATGCTTCGACAATTTAAGCTCTTAATTCTATTCTGATTTTATAAAGTTTTTGTCATCATCAAAAAGGAGGAGAATGTTGATGCCTTATTTTGATGATAACAAAATTATTTTAGGGATTATAAAGCTTAAATTGTTGGTGATTAAGTGTTCTAAGTGAAACACTCAAGTTCTGTCAAGTTTATATGAAAGTATTGAGGAATACTCGAGTTCTGTGCTTTAACACTCGAGTATCAAGGTTTTTTCATGAATTAAAAATCAATACTTTCATACAACACTTGAGTTTTTGTTGAAAGTGTTGATAATACTCGAGTTCTTGACTTCAATACTCAAGTATTGCAAGTTAAAATGTTTCTGAAATCTAACACTCTAAGTGAAAACTCAAGTATTGAGATGAAGTGTTACAAACACTCGAGTTATGATTTTGAATACTCGAGTATTGGTGTTAAAATATGCTTTGACATAATACTTTCATGTGAAACTCGAGTATTGGTGTTGAAGTATTGACAACACTCGAGTACTTGTTGCAACACTCGAGTATCGGGTTATGTTTTCAAAAGAGCACTCAACACTTAAAGCAGAATACTCGAGTTACAAAGGGAAGTATTAACAACACTCGAGTATTGAGTTTGAATACTCGAGTATTGAGTCAAAGTACTTGAACTTGAAGTATAACACTCGTGTGTTGGAGGAAGTGTTGACAACACTCAAGTGCTTGTTCTCAACACTCGAGTATCGGGCAGAAATTTTCAAATGAAAGACAACACTTCAAGCAACACTTAAGTATTAGATAAAAGTGTTGACAACACTCGAGTATTGATTTCTGAATACTCGAATATCGAGCTCCATTTTCTCAAAAACACAACACTTCCATCTAAACATTCGAGTAATGGCAGAAAAGTGACAACACTCGAGTTTTCTTTTTTCAACACTCGGGTATTGTAATATTTCAAATGATTTCACTTCAAGTTTTCTTCTGACGACTCGAGTATCAACTGAAAGTATTCTTAACACTCGAGTATAAGGATTTCAACACTTGAGTATTTACACTAAATTTCAAAATCTTCTGCAATACTCTCAGATAACACTCGAGCAACTTCAAAAGTGTTTGTGAAACTCGAGCATTGATAGAAAACACTCAAGTATTATTTTATAAAATTCAAAATGCTTCATTAACACTCGAGTATTATGAACAAACACTCGAGTATTGTTTTTCAACGGATATTTTCTCTCTCTGACAGCTTTTCACCTTCTCTGCATCTTTCCTTATTCATGACTAACAACATTTGAACTTCACCTGCCCTCATAAATGCAGAAGTCCAGGATCATAGAAAGAGAAAAAGCTATCCTCATAGACAGATTGCATAATTCAAGCCTTCGTCATCCATGTAATATCTGCATTTCTGTAGTTTGAACTAAATACTAGATCGGTAATTATATGATGATTTAATGCCATGATTGTGGAAATATAGAAAAAGAAAATGCCAATGGATAAGGAAGATTATGGGTGACTAAATCCCTAAGTCTTGAGAATTTAAGTAAAGATGACCAAAGGGCACAATAGTCATTTGGTATAAGTGACAAGGGTAAAATGGTCATTTCAATTAAAAAGGCTCAGGGCATAAAATTTCATTATATAAAAAGTCAACGGAAAAGTCTAAGTTGACAAAAAAATCAAAGTTGACCAAAATGTCAAAGTGGACCAAAATGTCAAAATTATCCAAGGGTAAGGTTGGAATTAAGAAAGAGTAGAAAAAGTGATGGCATTTTGGGAATTATGGCAAAAGTAGGAAAGGTAATGGCATTTCCGTAAATAAGTGGTAAATAAAGGATTTCGGAGTTAAAGACAACCGAGAAATAATTATTTGAGCTTGTGTGACAGGGAGCTTATCATTCTCATTTAGTTGTTACTCTTGGTTCTAATTCCATAATGAATGATGTGTTGGACAGATTTAAACATTGTTCTATTGAATAAATGTGCTGAGATTATGATTGGATTTATTAGTACTAGTTTCAGAGATTATCTTCCTGTTTAATAGTAGCTTCATTCATATTATTGTGGTTGATTGACTATTATGTCTGATTGTTGTGAATAATTCTTGGGCAATATTGATTAATAATGCTTTTGGAAGTAGCTGATGATTATACCTTTTATATTCATTCATAAATGATCAGCTTGTTCGATAGAATGTGTTTTGCATGAATACATATTAATACACAGTGATGATGGCAAAGTAATAAACTCCCAGGAAGCTACTTACATACAAATTCACTTTCCTATTCTAGCTTTATCGCATTTCACATTAGCTGACAAGAAAAAAAACCACATAAACAATAGTTAGGATAATGCTTTTGATCCAAATTAAAATAACAAAACCACTTCTCTTAATCTTGTTGAATTAATTTGCTAACTAATTACCTAGAGACATTTGAGCTCCTTAGAGATCGACCTTAAGGTTGTGCCACTATTTGCATAAACTTGATAATTAAATTTGGTCTTAAAACGACTAGAGACCAGGGCCATAGCCTCATTTACAAAGCTGGGGTGATTTCATTGCTGAAAAGCTAAAGGTTTCTGGTAGTTCAAAGCCGCCAGCAGATAATTCCGAATGTAGTGCACCATCAGGGGTTGCTGCTATACGTCTTCAGGTTAGTATGCATCTAGCTTACAAAGGAAATGGTGCTGGTCCTCTCTAGGATCTGAACAGGTACCACAAGATACCAACACTCCTTAGCCAACAAACTTCGCCTCAATATATGATCAATGTCCTCAGGCCTATTTCCACAGATTGCACAAGTGTCATCATCAGCCATATGCCTTCACACTCGTTCCTTGTTAATAAGGAGTTTGTTCTTGAGCACCAACCATAGGAAAGTTCGTACTTTTTGCTTTCCTTGCCAGTTCCAAGTGAGCCTCCATGTCTTGCACTCATCACCCCATTGGTCTTACATGACAAGTTCATATACAGATTTGACCACAGATTGATTACCCCATTGCCAAACGATTTTATCATTACCATCTTGCATTTGCAGAGGTTTAGTTTTCCTAAATTGCATTAAGGTATTCTGTGGTAGCTTATTCTGAAACTCACCCCACTTCCATTGCCCATCAGTTGTACAAAGTCAGCTATGGATCTTTGGAGCTCAGCTGCATTAATGGGGCAAAAGGATAGGTTGGAGAGGGGTCCCAAATCTCCAATCAAGTTGTCATCCCAGAATTTAATTGTTTGTCCAATCCCAACATGCCATATGTGATCGAGAACATGATCTTCCCATACTGCTGCAAGACTTTTCCATAAATGTGATGCATTACGAGTGTTCAGCTTTTGTGGTCTCTCATGTTGCCATTTGTACTTTGTTCTAAGAACTTGAACCCATAACAATTCAGGTTGTGTTTAGATGGCATGAGCCATTTTGAACGGGAAAGCCGAGTTTTGACCCAAAAGATCTTTCATTCCACAACCCCCGTGACACTTAGGTTGGCACATATCAGACCATTTTACTAGGGGTATCCCTCTACGGCTCTCAGTAGAACCCCAAACAAAATCTTTTATAAGTCGTTGAATCCTAGTACAAGTAGTATTAGGTAGCCTTGAAGACTATATGGAATAGTATGCAAGAGTGGATAACGTCAACTGTGCCAATGTGATCCTTCCTATAAGAGAGAAGGTCTGAACTTTCCATCCCTGCAACTTTTTTGTACACTTTCCTCAATATAGCAATAGGTTTCTTTAGTAACCTCTTATGAAGCATGGGGACCCCCAAGTACTTCCCCAATTGCTCAGTTCTCTGGAACCCCAATGTAGTGAATGTCATTATGGCATCTCGGGAAGAGACGATCCGTGAGAAGTAAATCCTGGTTTTAGTTTGGCTCACTCCAAGCCCAGAAGACTAGCAGAATTCATGAAGAAGCTGTTGCATTAGAAGCGTCTACTTAGTGCCAAGGGAGTTGAAAAAGGAGAAGGTTATTAGCAAAGAATAAATGGGATAGTAAAGGCCCCCCTCTCTTCAGTTGAATCGCCTTCCAAGAGCCGTTGTTCACATTTTTACAAATGGCCTGTGAAAAATGCTCCGTGCAAAGAACAAAGAGGTACGATGAAAGAGGATCACCTTACCTAATGCCTCACTAGGGTTGAAACTCGGTAGTTGGGCGGCCATCCCACATTACCTGCATGGTGGAGGTGGTGATGCAATTCATTATCAGTCACTGGATTCTCGTAGGAAATCTAGCATCTGCAAGAGTGTCAGCAATGAAGTGATAGCTTAGTCTGTTAAAAGCCTTTTCTAGATCAACTTTAGTCGCCATCCATCCTACCTTCCCCCCTTTCCTCCTCATTGAGTGAATCACTTCTTGGGCTATAATTATATTGTCCATTATGCTCCTTCCTTTGATGAAGCTCATTTCAGGAAGAAGTAGAAGCTGATGAGAATGCTTCTAAGGAATTGTCAGTTCAAACAGAACATATCGGCAACCCAGATACACAGGTTGAGATGATGAGAGAGAATCATGATGCAGGTGACTCAAAGGAGAGACAGCATTTCACTCAAAGGACTTGCACAAATCAAAGAGCTGGCCGTGGTGGTGGTGGTGGTCGGAGGGGTTATTCAAAAGGGCATGGAGGTAGAGGTGGAGATGGCTATAAAAAAATGGGTGCAACCAATATTATAACCAGCCAGAAAATTATTATCCTAGGAACTATAACTATAGAGGAAGAGGCGGCATAGGTAACTCTTACAACCACCATGGACCTGGTGGTCAAGTCAATCATATTTCAACTGATGTGGGAGTCCGGTCATGATTGTGTTCTTAGTATTTATTACTCCTACGGGCAATGAACTCTTTTTTAACCTTTCGGCCCGAAAAAGGAAGGAAAAGAAAGAAGCTATGATTCTCCTTGGCACGGAGTCGATTTGAGCAATTTTGTTGATCAATGGTTGGTCATAATCTTTTGTGTCTGAAATGCTGGAATAATGAAATAGTTGCGAACGTAGCTTTTAGACTTTCTGTTCTAGCACATAATGGCATATAATATTCGATATTCCACTTATGGTTTATAGCTTAACAACGCATTGCCTCGGAGTATTTTTGCCAAATCCATGTTGTTGATGATTGAGGGGTAAATTTACTCAAACTTTTTTCTTACCTGGCACCATAAAGTTATGTCAAATGCAAAACTACCTATGCACTGTAAACTTTTTTTAAATGAGCAAAAATGCCACCATCGATATGAATGGGCAAAAATGTCACCTTTGAAAAATATGCATACGTATCAACTGTTAAGTATCCATGTTCATCGAAGATTTTCTTACTCAATTGGTCACACACATGGTAGCTTATTTCATAAACATTGGTCAGGTAAATCATGTTTTGGGCTTATCCTCTGCCCAAATCCATCTTTAGGTCTGAAGCAGTGAGATTATCATTTCGGCCTTTCTTTACCGTACTTAATTACCAGATAAATGCTAGAAATTAATTTTTAATAATTTATAAGGATTTTTTTCCTTAATTACTTCTTTAGCACATAGAGTAACTTCTCGTGAATTTTCAGGATAAAAATCATCCTCTAGTTATTTTTCTTGGATTATTTGGGGGCAATAGGTCCTTAATTTCCAAAATTAACTCTAAAATTATTTAGGCCACTTTTAGTAGATTAAAACTCTTATTAAATTTATGAATCCTCAAAATAACATTCCTATGTAATTATTTCCCCTCCATTTCCTAAATCTCACCCCGGAAATAGACTTTTGGCCAATAATTCATTTTTAAGGCATTTAAATTCTAATAATTTTTCTGAGCCTCTAAGAATACTTTTAAAGATAACTTTTTCTATTTTTATGGGACTTTATCATAATTGTCACTTTTTTATTTCCCTTCGCTTATTAAACCAGCATTTAAAATTCAGAATATCACATTTATTTTTCTTACGGTTGTGTTCAAACTCATCACTTAGGCAAGTAGATATTCACAGAAAGCAGTATTCATTTATCAAAGTCTTTTATGCGCGTTGGACCTGACCCTGAATGCACACACTGCCACTAGAAAAGAGAATACTAAGGAAGCTAAGCCTGTTAGCATTTGATGAGCTTCCCTTCCGATTTCAAGGGAAATAAGACCAAAGACAGCACTGTGAATCAGTCTGGAAGTGCAAATCATGGGAAGGTCCTAATCATACTGCAAACATGATGACACCAAGCCTCACAAAGGAAGAAGAATCAAATGCCACTGTGCATGCTCTAACTGATATAGGTTTGGTTAACTCCTCACCTTGTTGGCGCACACACAACAATTGGATTATTGATTCAAGAGCCACTACACACTTGGTGATCTATCACTCTTGGATTATTATGCACCATATACTGGACCAATTAAGACGATTAAGATATTTAATGGAAATAAAGTAAAAGTAACGCATGGGAAGCTTGGGATTCTCTTCTGAATGAGTTAAAAACAGTTCAACATGCACCTACTTTATAGTTCAACCGCATATCTGTCTCTAGATTAACAAGGGAACAACACTGCATGGTTGCATTTTTCTCTGATTATTGCCTCATGGAGGGCCTGGTGCAATACGACGGCTTGTTTATTCTACAATATAAAGAAAATGTTAAGAATGTTGTTACTGAATCTGTTAATGCTGCAAAAAATGTTTATATGTGGTTGTTGCACTGTAGGCTAGGGCACATGCCTTTTTCTGTATGGAGACATTTACTTATTGTAAATGATAAATGCATGTCAATGAATAAAGGATCCTAGAGGTTTTTTAAGGATTCAAAATGGAATAATGTTATCGTTAAAAATGTGACTGTTTAAAGTCAATTTCTTAACAAGTAAACATGACCGCATAACCTTATCTCCTTACCAAAGACATCCTTCAACCTTACACTTAATAGAAGAAAATGCATAACCCAGCCATGGCAGCGATCGGAGAAGGAAGATCGAGTGAGTGAATCGGTTGATGAAGACGATGGAAGTGAGCAATGACGAAAAGCTTGAGGTTGATGACGGGAATGGAATCTGAGAAGAATCTAAAGAGTTGTTTGAATAGTCGAAGATGAAGCTCTCTCAAATTTGATTCTCACTATCCGGAACGCAGTGTTTTTAACCTCTAGTCCTTAATTGGCATTTTGCAATTTCTTTAGTCCTTATGGGGTAATATATCCTTGTCCTCATCTTTCATTTCTCCAATTTGTTGAGGGATAAAGTTTTCAGAGTAATATTTCCTTCAAGTTTTTTTACGAGCAATTGCTCAAGAAGTATAAGAAATGGTGCATAATATTTTGTTCTATACATTAGAAATATTAATTTTGATACGTTAGTATGACTTGTATGATACATTTAGCATAGTCACATAATTGTTTGAAGCCATGTCATCATCAAGATCAGACCCCGGTCTTCCTCACCTTCAACTCTTCCTCCTCCTTCTACGGATGCGACAACCTTTGTCTCTCCTCTAGAAGCAGTCTGATGAAATCACCATTATTAAAAACCCAAAGAAACCACTTAAACAAATCCTATTGAGGTAAGCTACGAGGAAACCCAAGCTTACAAAAGGATTATCATGATGAAGCAATGCATTGGGATCTAGGGAGTTTCAAAATAATGAAATTCTCACAAAAGTTAATCTAAAAATTTTATAGATCTAATTCAAAAAATAAATAAATCAACCAAGATTTTGACTAGTTACCCATCAACAAAGACCTCAATGGCATCATTTGGGCTGGGGTAGTCAATTCTTGCTTGTATGAATGAAGTTGGGAGAAATTGGAAGAAGAAAAAGATATAAAAAAAAGGAGCGGTTAAAGCACATAAAGGAAACATTGACTTTTAGCCGTGGCTAAAAAACCATTTCACCACGGCAAAATGTTATTTCAGAGAAAAGGTGCTCTATGTGTCATTAGCCACTGGTTTTTTTTTATGTTCTTTGTTTTTTTACTCGAACTCTATAATTCTTTCATTTTCATTAGTTGTTGGTTTTTGCCGACCATGAGTAGATAAGCTATCTTGAATACAATTATTTTGACTCTTTACATGTAGTGAATATTGAATACTCTTCTTATTAGCTATTTAAGAAGTTATGTGTTGAATCTTCTCTATACTTGTTACTCCTAGATGCTTGATCACCATTTACCAGTTTTATTTATTCAAGTGATGCATGAAAAATATTTCTTGAATATAGATCTTGAGAAAATTCATGCTAGACTTGAAATTTGGTTTTCAAACGGATGGTTTACTTGTAAGATAGAGATATTTGTGAGCCTAACATTGCCTATGCTGAAAGTTGCTTTGTAAGGAGTGTTTTCCAAAACATGAGCAAGAGATTTTTCTAAGTTTTATAATTTTGACACGAGAGAGCTTAATCAATTTCGGCACACACCTGTTGTTATATTGGAAGCTAAATTAAGAGGATGATAAATAACTTGGTTCATGAAGTGTACATGGAAAGGATAATCCTAGATTTCCATTCCCCTAAACTAAAGACTTGTTTTTTAGTTGCGTTTATTGTTATTTTCTGGATTTCTTAAATTGATTTCCAAACATTCAATATTTTTAGTTATTGAACCCATCCTAAGTATGATCAAAATTTTTGTAACTAAGCCGTTTTTCAACTATATTCCTAGGGGAACAGCAAATCTTTTCTACGCTTGCGGTTAGCTGAATGGCGGACAAGAAGCATTACAAGCTTCGGAGTGGAATTTCACATACAGTATACCTCTTTGACTTCATCTCAATGCTGTACGGTTAATTGTGCAAGTAAATTAATTAACTTCAGTCTTTTCAAATTAAAAGAGATTCTCATGAAATTGCTTTCATAAAAGCAAAGCTCTTGACGTAAAAAAAAAGGTTTTCAGAACAACCATACAAACCATAAAGTTTAAAGCAAATCACAGAGGATCAGATTTATGAGACACAGGCGATGAGTTAACCTGTGAGTAAGCATAACTTTTTTTTATATAATGATATTCTCCATTGACCTTTAAGAGATTTTGTATCCAAAAGATCCTGATTACGTCAATGTAAAATCTTTAGAAACATAATTAACGGTGATGCTTATATGCTAAAAGCTAGAAATGATTTTTTTTTACTTTATAATATCTCAAAGATCCTTTTAATAGAATTATGTGACCTAAAAATCAGTTAAAATTAGATAAAAATAATAAATGCGTAAGATACTATTTTTTAAGTATACCCTTACTTATAAGAGGTAAGGGAGAGAGATGGTGGAAATAAAAAGGATAAAAAAATAATGCATGACAAAAAATTAGGAGAGAATGTAATTAATTAGAGGTAAAATATAGTATGTAAAAATTCATTTAATGTCGAAACAACCCAAATAAAATTTTATAACAAGGAAAATTTTAATTTAATTTGATCCCTTAATTTTAATTTGTATTTTCATCTCTCTAGTCCTTAGCCCATTATTAGAAAAATGTCAAAATTGAAATTTTAAATGTTGACAAAACAATCTTAAATACTAACATATTATATTTTGTTTTTAAAAATAAAAATGACTCAATTTTGAGATTTATTTGACAATATTTAAAATTATAATGTTATCATTTTCCGTTAATGAGACTATTATAGTTAGAAGGTTGTAGAGATAAAAGGATGAAACTGAAATTATAAAGTTACTTGAGAAAAAAAGTATACTTTTACCGAAAAAGAAAAAAACATACGGTTAGACAGAAAGACACGCGCATGTGTAGTCGTGAACATATTTCCTCCGTTGATATATATATATATATATATGTATGTATGTATGTATATATAATATTTATTGAATTTTTAATGTTTATTTACAAATTATTTTACAAAATCTACGAATAAAGTAATTATGTCTTTTTCGTAATATCCTTAGTATGGGCATTGTTGGGTAATTATGGGTGAGAGATTGATCAAAGAAACGAGTATAATGTAATAGAATTTATTGCATTTAATTAAAGTATTTCTGAAAAGATGAAATAATTTCAAGATTATTAACAAATTTTAATTAATCTTTTAATTTGTGTTAATTAATTAAAGATGGCTTGTGAATAAGAACCGAGCATGCAATAAAATTTAACCGACGACAAATATAAGTGTGCTTTAACTTGTCGTTTCACCGGGAAAAAATATAGAGAAAATGCCATAAAAATACTATTTCAATTTTAAATTTAGAAAAAGGTCACTCTAATAATAAAAATTACAAATTGGTCACATGGTAGGAAGATGAAATTTTAATATTTAGATAAAAAGATAAAATTGCCTAAAGAGTTTTTTAGAAGGGAGGAGGTGGGCGCTACATATTGAATAATAGGCTCATTTAGAAATACGGTAAAAAAGTATTTTTACGCAAGTGAAAGTAAATATGTGAAGGATATTATCTTGTTTTAAGAAAAACACTGTTAAACATGCGTTTTGGCTTTTGAAAAGGTTGTTCTAAACAAGCCCAATAAAATTGACTATCGCGAGTTACAATAATATCTTTTACAACTATTTTTAATCACGTCAAAACTTCATTATTTAAGTTGTATTCTAAACTTGTAACAATATTAACAACACCTCTAACCACTTTCACAACTTGGGTAATTGCCCAATTGTCAAAATGGCTTGAAGTCATGGAAACAACTTATATAGTTACAATTGTAGGACAAAACTTATATAATGTAAAAGAATGAGCTTTAACGATGTTATTGAAATTGTGAAAATAATTGGTTGTGTCATCAACATCACATAAATGTAGAAAATAGTTTAAATAATGAGATTTTGTAATGAATCAAAATAGCTGTAAATATATCTTTATTAAAGTTGTGGAAACAATTGAAGGTGTTATCAATTTCATTACTCAATACGTCGTGGATGCCTTCCCCCTTTTAAAAAAACTCTTTGGTGGTAATTTATCTTTTTTGTTCAAATATTGAAATTTCATAGATCAAGTGATCAATGCGTCTTTTTCCTTATTAGAGTAATATCTTCATAATTTCAAAATTGAAGTGGTATTTTTATGGGATTTTCCCTAATATATATTCCTAGAAATTAAAATTTTATAATACAAGTTTATGTAAGTTGGATTTTGCAAACTCACTATAGCTAAGACATATCTCCGGGTTTAAAGAGTACTTATAGAATTATTTAGAAGTCACATATCAACAAAGTCCTTCCATCAACAAGACTATTTTGTAATTTAAATAGTGGCAAAATGAACTTCTTTTGAATTTAATTTGAGACAAGATTAGACTTTCCATATACTTTTTTCTCATTGTTTGATTGGATTTCTCGGTACTTTTCCTTTGGTGTTGCTTTACCGGCTTCATGCGTGATTCGCTGCCTTGTTGTCAAATATGTTTTGGATCACTTATTACATACCCATGAAGCACTCACTAAATGATGATTCTTTGTCGTTAAACTACGAAATGAAATGACATTTTGTGCGTGTTAATAAAAATCTTTCTGCTTGCAACATGTCAAGTGGACAAAAAAAAAACATGCACTAAACAAAATACGATGATCCCCAATAAAAACTGTCTTATGCCCATTTGGTGTATGGAAGTGGAAGTTTGGCTAACAATATGTTTGGTCTGAAAATAGAAATGTCATTGACCCGGTTTGGCAATACTTCTGAGAGTTTAAAAGCCAATTCAACAGCGTTTTTTTACAAAACGAGATATTTTCTTCGTATATTTACCCCAACTTACGTAAAACTATTTCTTTGTCGCGTTTTCAAATGGGTCGTTATTGTCGTTGCATACTCCTCCAAATTGGCTGATGAATGTCATAGGTGACAGAGGCTGATAGCTGCTGGATGAAGGATGGGGGATGGGGGATAGGTAAAATGGTGAGAGCTCCAGCTCGATGGAACTAAAACTCAGTTCTATAGAGGTTAAAGATGTGTCATTTACGTTCCAATATTTGATGGAATTAGTACTTCCGTGGAACTGGCTTCAATGATGTCAAACAAGTCAAAATCCAACTTTTGACCTCAATTCACATATTTTAGGATTCTTTTTTCATTTCCCATCTCAATGATTTTTTTTTTTTTTGGCGATCTTTGAAGTTTTTCTCACAAAGAACCACCCACGACAACGCTCTGGCCCAAGTTTTGCTTTTGCCCTCACTTCTACCTTTACCTTTACATGAAGATAAAATAGGAATTTGCTTTTATAATAAAAAAATATATTGCTTTAATATATTTAACAAAAGTTTGACCGATCAATGTGAAGCGCACAAAGTAACATAATAATAATTTAAAATGAAAATGAAAATCACAAATTAAAGAACGGTGGTTATTTTCTTCTTTAGACAGTTGGGTGAGCAACGTACAGCTTATTTTATAGATATGGAATCTATGTTTATCACATTATTCATAGCTAGCTTGGCTCCACCGACAACGATGAGTGAGAATTAATAATAATGAAAGTTATAATTACATAATATATAATTATTCCATTATTTCACTGAGAAAACATAACAAGTTATTAATACAATATTTCATCAATCTTTATTTTTTTTAAATCTATTACTAAATATACAAGTAATCGGCTAATCTAGATTGAGTTTTTGTGACCAGGATTATCTCCTCGTGAATCTCTTTTAACAAGTCATTAAAACTTTATTCGTTATGTAGAAATAAGAAAACTTTTTATTAAACTTTGATTTATTTACAGACAAACTTTATGAAAATGAACTCCTTATAATGTTACATTATTTTATGAAATATCAGACAAATTAACGGAAACGAGGCTGCATACATATAACCCAAACTTATCACATTGTTGAACTCAATTTTGTTGAAAAATAACGCTTCTTTTTTATATGAATATCTGTTGGTTCAATTTTGAGTATTGTTGAACTCAATTTAGAATAACTTTTCTAAAAATATTTTCTAGATTCATTGCTACTTGAACTTAGACCATATCCTTAAGCATCAAAGTCTGCTCACATAAACTAAGGAAAACTTAAAATCACATTAACTCTACTTTAAAAATCAACAACTTTATAACTTTATACCTATTTTATATCAACTATAATATATGAAAACAAAATCAACACATAATAAATAAAGGGTAAAATTATACATAAATGTAAAAAATTTAATGAAAAATAAAATTTAATATTTTCAATAATTTTCTAAAAATAGAATTTAATATTATTTTTTCCTTTAGAAAAATATTGAAATGAAAAAAGTTAAAAAAATATAAAATATGTATTTTAAAGAAATAAAAAATAAAAACGGTTGGTTAGCGAGCCAGGCTCAACCTTCTAACTAGTAGGTTGAGCGGGGTAGGCTGGCATTTCGCCAACCCAAACCCGCCAATGTTAGGCAGGTTGAGACCGTTTTCTTGCCCTTAGGCGTAATACAAAGAAAGATTTTCAGTATGGAAGAGCGCGCTCGCGCGCGTGTATATATATATATATATATATATGAGTTTCATCGTTGCTGGGAGGCCATTAAATAATTCTTGTAGCTAGCTAGCATGTGAACTTGTCCCTCCTTAAATAAACTGAAATATATTCATCAGAGAGCTTGATATGATCATAATTGCATCGTAGGGGAAGGCATTGTATTATATTATTCTTCTTCTACATACACAATTTGAATTGATGTGAGGCTCTATCACAAGCGAATCCAACTTTATGATAACATTGGTCTCTACTCTCTACTTTCTTATTGAAGAGGAAAAAAAAGAGTACGTAAAAGAATGCAAATAGCATATGACTTGTAATGCTACATCAATAATACACCTTGGCCTTGTTTGGAGAAGCATTTGTCTTTTCCAAATGCACGTTCAACAGTGTTTTTCCGTAAAATGAGATAATCTCCTTCACATATTTACCTTGGCTTGCATAAAAATACTTCTTTACCACGTTCCCAAATGGTCACCTTAGTCGACTACATGAGGTCGACAACTAACATATGGACCACACACCATCATTATTATGTTATATAAACAACCAAATCATTATATAAATTGTGATCTAACAGGTCACATTCAATAACTTCGGATTGAACATTCTCTTTCTGACTTTCTCAACCTTTTTAAAGGACTCTATATTATCAAATAGTTTCCTACAATTTTTATTTAATATATGCCGTGTCAACTCTCGTATGTGTTTATTCAAGTAATTGTAATGATAAGTGCTTCTTTTTAGATAGAATTTAATTTGAGCTAAAGTTCAATTTTATTTTGAAAGTTTTACTTAGGAGTCGTGAGGTATTCAGAAGTTTTTATCAATATTGCCAAGAAGTGTTAAAACTGAGCAATTTTTTCTTGATCGTTGAAAAATTTTAATAACCAAACAGCGTGATTCTACCTCTTTTTAACATTTTTGGGTAGTTATATCGGTTGAGGCAAAATTGAAATTTAACCCATTTAATTGAAATCCATTGCAAAATTTTGTGATATCCTTTTCTTAATTGAATATAGAAATAATGTACAAGGAGAAAATTACTTTATAAACATTTAGAATTTTAATGTTAGCATTTTTTGTTAATAAAACTAATAGTGTTGAATGATTTGAAAGACGGTTGATAAAATTAAGGGAGGAGTGAAACTCTGTGTGAAGTTAAAAAACCAAATACATGCTTTTGCTCTCCAAAGTTCAAGTCAAATTATGAACTCTTGTTGCCAAAAATTGATCCATTTAGTAATGAGTTGGCTCACAGTAGGTTGTGAGTTTAAGTTCCTGTATCAATGCAACAACATTGTTAGTGGATTATTCATAAGTATATGTGTAAGTGTTATGTGTGAGCCCCTATGCATGTTTTAGTCTTGGTGAGCACTCGAGACTCAACTCACTTATATTGTACCGAAAATAATTATTAACTTTTGTTTTTAATTAAAAATCATAGTATCATTTATTCATTTTTTTCTGACTTTTCTTATATTCAGGTATGTAAATAGGTTTTATTAAAGGTCTATGTCTTTTACCACCAAGCACTTGGTTCACTAGTAAGGGGTTGTACCAACTTAATCAAATGTCTTGAGTTTAAGCCCTATGAATGCAACAGTGTTAAATATTTGGCAATAGAATTTTACCTCCGTTGTGGTCTTATTTGGCTTGATCAAAATTATTTGAGATCCCTTAAGTTTAAGTTAAGTAGGTTCAGGACATCGGATTATCCACTAAAAAAGAAAAAGTTCTATGTCCCTTTCTCTCATCTAAATGCTCAAACATTCGTTTCCCCTTCTCTTTGAAACTTTTGCTCTGTACCAAACGTGGTCAATGCTTTTACAGAAACTTTTCATCCTCATCACCTGAGGTGGTGATGATATTTTATTAACAATTTGCAGAAGAAGATTGCACAATGTATTACTTTATACACAACACAAAATTCTTTCTCATAGCCAAAAGGAGCATATGAACACTAAAGTGAATGCTTAATAAAGTTGAAATGAATATTTCTTATTAACAATTTATCTAAAGATTTGGATGCTAATTGAGCGCAGCGATAGATGATGCCATATGATTTACGCAACTGTATCACTTAATAAAATAAGGCTTATCGTTGTTGTTATACGTGGTAGATATAATATGCGTATATGAATTTAACTTTAGGAAAATAATAATAAAATGGAGAGTTGGTTCCATATGCAGCCCCATGATCTGAAACAATATTAAACGTTTTAATACATAAACTTGAAATATATAAACATCCATACAAGTTCCTCAACATACAAACCATGAATAAGATTCCTGCATGCGCAGGATCCCGTCATCTTCAGGGAAAAAAAAGGACACCAACTTATAATTATTCCACTTTATTTTCCTTTTTCTCTCTTTTTGATATATGAACTGTTGATCTACAGTCTCTCATACAGTTCATCTTCCTTGTTTAGCAACTACTAAGGGTCACACCTTAATTATTTCTATAGCAGATCCATCGATCTTTCTCCTCACATAGGGACTTATTCAGTACGCCATAAATATATAGCTTACATCTCTTCACACATACACACGTGTGTGAGTGTGTTGTGTGTGGGGGGGGGGGGATACAATCATTTCCTGTGCTTCTCGATGAGCTTCTGAAGCTCCTCCTTTCTGGCTCCAACAGTCTTGTCTACAACATTTCCTTTCTTTATCAGTATGAATGTTGGCATGGTTTGCACTTTGAACTCTTGTGCCACTCCCTGCACTTCCCTTTTGTTCATGTAATTATAATATATATATATATATATATATATCATATGCCAATGTGTAAATTTGAACTATCAGAAGCTGTAGTATTCACACTTTTATAACACCAGTATTTCACTGTACATTTTTTCTTTATATTGCGATTTAACTAAGTTATATTTTAAGTATTTTCAAGTCTATTAGATATAACTCTTCCAAAAACATTTTTTATAAGTTCTTATACTTTATATTTTAACAGCCAAAACCTCTCGTTTTTCGATCCACGTTTATTAATAACTAATATAGGACTATTAAGTAAGTAGTCAAAGTCAACACACACACACACAAACATACCATTAATTCATCCACATCAATCTTGATGAACTCCACATCGGTATATTTTGCAGAAAACTCTTTGATGATTGGATCCATCATTTTGCAGGGTCCGCACCAAGTGGCCGTGAAGTCGATCACCATCTTCATCGGCAAATTAAGAAATTACATTATATAATTAACATATTGACAAACTGACACACACAGAGAATTTTGAAAGTGATTAGTTAAAATAAAGGTAAACAGAAAAAACTTACGAGCTTGTTGGTTGATTTAGAGGCATCGAAGTGAGCCTTCCATTTAGCAGAGGAATGGAAGGTGATGACACGAGAAGCAGAAGATGATGAGTAGCACTGTGGTGATGATATTGAAGACGATCTTCGATATGCAACGTTCAAATTGTTATCCAAGTTCGAAAGGTTAGCTCCCATATCTTCTTAATAATATAATTGTATACTACAACACAACTTCTTTGTCTCAGGAGCTTCCTTTTGATTGGACTTGGATGATATTGCAACATATATTATATATTCGTTGTTTATATATAGCTCATAAAGCTAGCAAGCGCTAGCTAGTTGGGCAAATATTTTATTATTTTTTCTTTACGAGTTATTAATGCATCTGATGCTCCATTAATGTATATGGT
>JANTPZ010096575.1:0-33635 GCA_025593235.1 Vachellia pachyceras | reverse complement strand
TTTTTTTCCTTATATTGAACAACCACTACAATCATCAACAATCACCATCAACCACTGTAATGACTGAAATCCATTTACAAATCATATTGAACAACCATAAATTTAGATTCCTTTCAGGAATCGGTGGAGAATGACACGATATAGTGGATCTCTAGAACTTTCAGAGCACTCCGTCGCAGAGGACTTGAAGAAGTTGCCACCACCTTTAGGCTGTCCAAAAGGAGGTGGGTCTTCGCCGGTGGTGAGCTTCAAGCTGAAGCTGTGGTTCATTGTTAGAGCTATGAAGAAGGCAAAATATGGGGAGACGCTTACTGGCGATAGTAAGTTGAAAGAAATCAATCCCTGATTTGGCCAATGATAGAAAGCGAATGCCTAAGAAAGCTTGCCGACGATGGTTTGTTCTCTCTCCCTTCCTGAGACCCTTACCTTCCTTTTCTTTTCCAAACATGGTTGATCGGTTTTGAGATGATGAACCTAAACTTTATAAAGGCTTTTGATGGAGAAAGAAGATAGTGAGTGAGGATGAAGAAAATAGAAGTTTGAGGAGGAGGAGGTGTGATAACGGTTGGCGGCGGTGCTCGTACGTACGGGAAGACAAAAAGGTTGTTAAAGATGAAGAAGATTGTTGTAGTAGAAGTTATGGTTTCAATGGAGAAAGAAGAGAGTGCGTGGATGAAGAAATGGGTATTTGTGTCTTTTTGCATCAATTTGGAGAATCCCAATTTGGGATGTTGCATGCCTCCTTTTTTTTTTAATTTTTTATTCATAACGGTGTACGCAAGTTAAGATAAAATTATTTTAAAATCTGTAAAAATCATCTCCCAACGGATTCTGTAAATTTTTTTTGGATTCCGTAAATTCTTCATAAAATCTGTAAACTCCTTTCTTCCCGCGAATTTCCAAATACACACCTTATACAAATCTTGTCTCATCTCCGTCATTTTATATTTTCCAGATTCTTTACTTGTCATTTTCCCTTGTATAAAGCTCAAATCCCAACAACGTTTCTCATGATTCAAATGTGAGCAATCTTTCAAAATTACTTTAACAACCATGAAGAACAGAATTGCAGTGGACGTTAAAATTTATTCTATAAAAATTTTCAGATTCATAAAATGGAACAGAATTTTTCGGATCCCATAATAATGAGAGACTTGATTATGTACTCTCCCATGTGAAAATACTTGTATACTATGCGCCACTTGCAAATATAAATTTAAAATATCAAAGTTGTGGATCAAATTAAATGAGCACACGCCAAATAAAAACAGGACCACAACATATAATGTAAGCATATATAAAGATAATTTATAGAAAGGCCTCGTCTACTTAATTGTGCCTTATTGTAATATAATTTATGCCTCAGTGCCTCAGCATTCGTATCGTGTCCTAACCTCTGTCTTCCTTATGTTTTTGAGTAAGTTAGGCTCCTAAAAACTAGTGTCCTGACCCAGTCTTCTTGTTTTAATTACCATCAGAAATTTAAAAATAGCACAAAGAGCAACATGCTGGGGAATATACCCAGAAGCGCATGGATACATTCCTTACTTTCATGCCTTGCAATTTTTGTTTTTGGTGTCGCTTTTAATCATAGAAAAACACACATGGCGAATGTCAAGGGAATTCTCTTACGTAAGAGAAATTCCAAAAATAAAATAAAATAAAACTGCCTCAAACTAAAGTCCTTTATTCTGGCCTAAAGATAATAGTAGTGGTAGTTAAACCAGTTCATGTCTTTTAGTTCTTGTATATACACGCTAAGTTTCGATGATTTCTCAGTTTTTGAGATCCCTTGCCTATATGTTCCTGTTAGGACGCTTTGGGGTTTGACTCTTTGATATCTTTAATTGACTGCGTCATGTTGTAAAAAGTACAAAGTAATTTCCGAATCTAATCTGGTATGAAGGAACAGGAAGATGCTTTTGATAGGTGAGGTTGTGGACAGATGCAACTTGATTTACGGTCTTAAAACTCGGACAAAACTTCGCATCTTATAGCATATCTACACCGTTTTTCTCGGCCTTAACAATTCAAATGCGAAGACAACTTTCCACCAGTTCTACCAACCTTGATTCTTACCACGGTGATAATTCAATTCTCTCAAAAACCAAATGACTTAATCCCATTCATGCCGGATTATTGGAATCATACTAACTTTGCAAGAGCAAGGAGGAGGATCGCAAATAAAGCTCTTAATTTACCAACGGATTTAACTGAAGGGGTTTATCTCTCACAATTTGGTTTTGTAAGGTTTAAAGACTCAATAAAAGAGATGTCTGCATTTAGTGCAGATGATACCTTCAACAGAATTGCTTTGAGTACGAGGATATATATGTCTAGCCAAAAAAAAAGTTCTTGATTTGCCTCAGTTTAACAAATTCATTTCGGAAAGGATTTTGAGCTCAGTGAAATACTGATTTAGAGGATCTGTAAACGATGTGACGATAGGTCCTCCTTGAGAGAGAATCAATCCCTAAGATCAGACTCAGTTCATGTATCACATGCATTATCTATCCAAAGAATGCAGTGTCAAGTTTCAGATGCACGAGTTTTGGTCATTCAGTTGCACTGTTGTTTGAAAAGTATCAGTGTCATTGTTTCTCAAACACATTATGCATAGTCTATTATGAGCACAAGTCTAAATGAAGAGTTCTTTGCACTACTTTACCTAGGAGACTTCCCAATATGTGACTCATATTTATAGCTTGACAGAATCTTAAACGGGGATAATAACTTGATCATAGAAAGTTACATACCACTTAAACGGAAACAGAACATGCTCGACCTTTATACTAATGAAAGATTTTTAAATATATGTGTATTGTGGATCAAATAAAGTCACCATGCGAAGTCGAGTAAGAACAGGACCACAATATATATAATTTAAGGAGAATCAATAAAAAGGTCTCATTACTTGATTGGTTGGAAATTTCTGAATCACAAGACCTTGAATAATACATCACATGGTGATCAACGAGTCTAAGGATCACAAGATGAAGAGTGACTGTCCCTTGTAATTTATATAGCTCAACATTCGAAGTCCGTGTCTTTATACCTTTGGCTCTCATATGTTTTGGTTAAGTTGGACTCCTAAAAACTAGCGTAATCCTGACCCAGCGTGCTCCTTATATGGCTAATTTAATTTAAAATCACAAAAGCACGTGGATGGAAACATTCCTTACTTTCATGCCTTGCGGTGTTTGTTTTTGGTGTTGTTTTTAATCATAGGAAAACAAATATAGCAAATGCTCACAGAAATTCTCTTACGAGAAATTCAAAAAAACTGCTTCAAACAATGCTGCTTTATCCAGCATGTGTCTTTTAGTTCTTGTACCTTAAGTCTAGGAATCCTCCTCAAAATTCTCATCCACGGATATTATAATGACACTTCCTTAACTTTTGCTGTTCTCCTTACTCGCTTCTTTCAGATTCTTCTCATTCCCTTAGCTAATCGAATCATGAACAAATAATTATGACAGTATTTTACTTAGTCATGACAGATATGGTAGTGTGTGTGTAACTAATTGGTAGAAAAAGTTCTTCACCTTTTTGATTGCAGGAGAGATTCTATTCTGCGCCTGAAACAGTGAAAATTAGTTAGCAAAAGAGCGAGCTAATAAAGAAAACAAACGAACATGGTTGGAGCCTTTTTGAGGTTTCTCGCAGACCATGCATAATTTGGCAACGCTACATTTAGTTCTCAATTTCCATTCCTCGCAGACCAAATAACAGCACATACAGTAGCATGTGATATTTGGTGGGCCCTTTGACCATCTCGAGAGTATACAAAGCAGCCTTTTTAACAGCCTTGTAGAAGTATCACAGTAATGTACGGAAAGAGATGTCCATATATACGCCAAACCACGCAAGGAATATTAGCAAGAGGAATTCATATGAGCTTGAGATAGAACAATTAACAAGAAAATGTACACAACACGAGATTGAAAATTAAATGAGATCTTACGTGCAGTAACGAAGAGCAAGCCTAATGGAAGTATAAAAGATGGGTAGATATGTGATGTCCCAGTCTAATTTGCTTTGCACTAGACCAAATGGTCCTCATGGATAAGGCCATAGAAACGATGCATAAGGGCATTATAATCTATCTGTTCGTGAGTGAACTCGATAGAGAGAGAATGGGGGAAGAATTAACGTTTAAAGTAATGCAGTATAAACATAATAGGGGTAACATGCTTCATAAAATACAGGCAGTGCAGGTTCTGGTGTAGACGTATTAAACAAATACAATTGGAAGTGGAAATCGATCGTAGCAAACAAACAAGGGTTATTTTTTCACCCAGGTTTTCGTCCATTCCCTCATTTTATGCATAGGATGTGATTAACATTCCTTTAATTAAGTGCCAACTTATTCAATTTGATTACGTCAAAGCAGCCTGAGAAAACCACATGTTGCTTGGGCTTATATAACATATATAGCAGAAGTCCACATATATAAATCTTGCTATTTTTTTTATCGCCTTCTATCATTCTTGTTCTGATTCGTATCGGGGATAAAATATGATCATGCTTGTGTAATGTCACATCACTCGAGCGTGAACTGTAGCTACTATATTATCCTATTCAGCTAGCCCCCAGGATTTGTTGGCAACAGACGATTATTAAAGACGAGAAAGACAAGGTGCGCAACTTCATTTTTGGTCTTATATATTATAATTCTAATTCCCGTCATCTCTTATGAACGACTGATATGTTTTATTCTGAGATTATTAACTCTCATACATACATACATACATACATACATACATACATACATACATACATACATACATACATACATACATACAAATATGGTAGAAATTGTGTTACATTTAAGGAGTATTATTTGTGAATGGATGATCATATTCATATCTTTGCCTTGTAAAAAAGTGGCGAAAGCTTAAAGAGAGCTAAGAGTCGCCCAGAGCCCAGCTTAGAGCAGATGACGACAAATCCAACTCCCACGCAGAGACAAAGTGGTGGCCGGCTGTTTCACATGCCACCAAAACGGTCTTGGCCAGCCTTCGTCTTCCTTATATATCACCAAATCACTCCCAACCCCACACCAAGCTAGCTACTTTTTAATCTCAACTGATAAAGCTGAAATTCTCCCAAGTATGGTCTCTTTTCCTCAATTTGACTTCCTTTGGGTATTTTCGGGATGAGAGTTTAAAGCTGAACTGTCTCTTTTACCTTTCATCTCGTGCCACTGCCCCTTCTCTTCTTCCACATATTTTTACCCTCTGCTTCTAGTCAGGTCACTTTCTCTTTTTCTGCCTCCGCTCTGCCGTCTGCTTGATTCCCCTCCTTCTCTCTCTCTCTCTCTCAATCAATGACGCAATTCACACCTCCACTTCCTTCTTTGCACCAAATCAACACCCCTTTCTCCGGCTTCGCTATGAACAAGAATAATCAGATTCCTAGGACTCGACCCTGGCCTGGATTCTCTTCCTCCAACGCCTTCAATTCATTTGGTGATGCTAATTGCATGGAACAGCTACTCGTTCACTGTGCCAACGCGATCGAATCCAACGATGTCACTCTTGCACAGCAAATCCTCTGGGTTTTGAACAACATCGCTTCCCCCGACGGCGACTCCAATCAACGCCTTGCCTCCGCCTTCAACCGCGCCCTCGCCGCCCGTGCTGCCAAATCAGGTAGCTGCAAAATGCTTTCTGTGGTCGCCGACACTCACACCAACCTCGCCGCCATGGACATCCACAGCTTCTCCGTCATTGAGCTCGCCAACTTCGTCGACTTAACCCCTTGGCACCGATTCGGCTTCACTGCCGCTAACTCGGCCATCCTAGAAGTTTCAGAGGGATATTCAGTTATTCACATCGTCGACTTAAGCTCCACGCATTGCATGCAGATTCCCACTCTCATCGACTCCATCGCTACCCGCCACGAGGTCCCTCCATTAATTAAACTCACAGTAGCTGCTTCTAATAACGACATCCCGCCTAAGCTCAACCTTTCCTACGAAGAATTGGGCACCAAGTTGGTCAGCTTCGCAAGGTCTAAGAACATAATACTGGAATTCAAAGTGATTTCCTCGAGTTATAAAGACGGATTCGCAGCTCTGATCGAACACCTTCGGGTGCAACAGATTGTTTTGGCTGCAGAAGGGCACAGAAGGGAAGCTTTGGTGATAAACTGTCACATGATGCTCCATTACATCCCCGACGAAACCCTATCCACACTAACCGCCGAATCGGAACATTCAATTTCAACCTCTCACATTTACGATTCATCATCTCTCCGATCCATGTTTCTGAGAGCGGTGCGTAGCTTAGAGCCGACGATAGTGGTTTTAGTGGACGAAGACGCGGATTTGACATCGAATAATCCGGTGAGCAGGCTGAGGTCTGCGTTTAACTACCTGTGGATACCATACGACACATTGGACACGTTCTTGCCAAAAGGAAGCCGGCAAAGGCAATGGTACGAAGCGGATATAATCTGGAAGATAGAGAACGTGATAGCTCAAGAAGGGTTACAGAGGGTGGAGAGAGTGGAGCCGAAGAGCAGGTGGGAGCAACGAATGAGGAATGCCAAGTTTCAAGGCGTTGGATTGAGCGAAGACGGAGTTTCAGAGGTGAAGATGATGCTTGACGAGCATGCAGCTGGGTGGGGATTGAAGAAGGAAGAAGAACATCTTGTTCTCACCTGGAAAGGACACAATGTCGTTTTTGCCTCTATTTGGATGCCTACTTGACTTTACTTGATCCTTTCATTCGTTTCTTTTTTCCCCCTTCTCTATAGTATCTCCATTTTTCTTCCTGTCTCTCTGCTCTCTCTTTTCATTCTTTTCTCCCACAGTCTCTTCATGCTGTACTTTCATTAGTAAAATCGTAGGCTGTTGATGAATATGTTGGCCAAAGCGCACACACGAGTTAATTAACTTCCTAACTTGCGTACATAACATAATACAACGGCTATATTCAGAAATAGTTATGAGTAACGGAACTGCACTACTGAAATCAGTTAGCATATATATATGCTTCCCCCAACCTGAAAAATGTAGATTATAATCACTGGAGATGAATTTAGTGAAGTAATCAAATGCAGTAGTGCGGGCTTGGTGAGAAGATCTGCTAACCAATCAATGGACTAAACGGTATTGATTTCAGTATGGCTCTTGAACTCATGAGATTCATGAACATTGTATAAAGATTAATTAATTTTAATTTTGCAAGCTTGAATTTTAATACCCTTCAACTTGAACCACTGAATTCCCTAAACCTAAATCAGCAAACAGAATGCAAGCAACAATGAAGTTTCCAGAAGCGCCTGGCTACGCCCCGAACACAGAAATTTGCATTGCTAGAGACCAGCATCAACATCATCAACGGAGATGGGAGCTCCGATCTGAGAGCCACCACACGTGTTTTTCTTAATTAATTACTCTTAAACCATCCACATATATTTCACACTGTGGGAGGCTCATGAATATGAATATTGTTTAAATGGAAGAATGGAATATAATCACCGTGTTGTGATATATTGGTAAAAAGTGCACTTGCTGAAAAGTGAAGCCTCGGTGTTCTCTTAAAAATCTAGGTAGTGGACTTGTTTGGCAAAGGGTTAAGTAAGACCAAAAGCATATTCAACAGTATTTTTCAGCAAAACGAGATAATCCCCTCCACATATTTACCTCGGCTTGCGTAAAAGTACTTCTCTACCGCGTTCCCAAACGAGCTCATATCATCATGAAGCAAGCGTTCGGTTATTATTAGTTAAGATATTTAATAATACTCTCACTCACTCCTAAATATAAGATCTAATTTTTAGTGCAATGCATAATTTATTTAGTATAGGAGGTGTAGTAGAGTGATTATTGATAGCCACCTATGATATATATGTATGGAAATTAAAGGAGGTGTCCTTTGCAGATGCTGCAGTTTTTATCACACAGATGCGTACAGATGTAGTATAATATAATGCAAATGGGTGTATGATATTAATACAGATTAATCAAGGAATGTATCGATGAAAACAACTTGAGGGTCGTTTCTGGAGATCCCTCACTGGAACCAAATCTGTCTCTGCAAATTGGTGTGCGTAAATCAATTTTGGTGCATTGAGTCACCAATCGAGCAACTAGATAGCTGGACCACATATCTTTTAATTCCTATATCCCTCTCTCACATATCCCAATTCAAAAGCAGAGCTGTGTACAACCAGAAATTGGACGCAACGCGGTGAATCGACGGTATGAATCTTTTTTTTTAATAAAATGATCAAATATATTAATAAAATGTTAGTACAACATAAAAGGACTACAAGAATATAGTTCATATATGTTACACAATAGACAGAAACTGAGATAAAAGCTCAAAAGATTGAACATAAAAACTACAAAAGTAACCAGTGCAATAATCCTAATTAACAACCAAATTAAAACTTTTAACTCTTTAAAGGGTAAAAGGATACAATAGCTAAAGTCTAGCAGCAAAAAGAGAACCATGTTGAGCCACAAATACCAGTTAGATGACTCAGAAGTAGTATATCTCTAGATAAATCTCCATACAGTCACGTCACATGAAGAAAAATTCGTCAACAAATTGATGAAAATGCTTATGCCACTAACTTGGAAGAGGAAAAATGGGCATATACTCAAATTGAATTTGAATGAAATGGAAAGTTGACCGACATAAAGTTGAGAGTCCTACGTAGATGGTGTGAACGCTTGAAATATTTTGAAAATTCCATCAGAGTTATACTTTATTATAATCCAGGGTTGGAATCTAGACTCTAAAACCTTAATCTCAATGTGGCTGCAATTGAAGCATTTTAAAGGCATCATCTTTACGACCAAAAGTTTGAGGCAATATCTCTTTAATCCCCAATTCTTGAGCTGAAGTAAGCTACATTTGATGAAAATCACTGTAATCACATAACTTAGGAAAAAAACCAAACATGAGAACTGAAGTTTCAATAACAGTAGAACCTCCAAACCCACTAAAATTTTGAACAACTGGAGCAAAGGGTTGAGATTTGCTAAAAATCCTAAATTGGGTTTCTTAGTTATCTTTTTGTAAACCCATTCCAAACCAACAAGCAGGGCGGAGCCATGTTGAGTTGATGGTGGGTAAAAGCCCCCACTCAACTTTTAGAATTTATATAAATATCTATTGGGTTTTTATTATGAACCCACTTATTTTTAAGATTTGAACACATTCAAATTATCTATACTAGTAAGTCTATTGTCATTTGTTTGAAAATGAAAAGGTTGCCCTCACTGTTAGAATTTCTTGGCTCCGCCACTGTCAACAAGATGCCAAAATGAGAGACTGTAAATTGACTTTCCTATGCTCATTCTTCAAATCGAATTTTGATTTCCACGTTGGCTTCCTCTGCATCTTCATACCAAGTGCCTGTTTGGGAAGCCATTTTCCCAAACGGTGCACGTAAGCCGAGACAAAACCATCTCAAAATCTGTAAAAACCATTTTGAAATCCATAAAAACCATCTTAAAATCCGTAAAACCATCTCGAAATTCCCAAAATGCCTCAAAATATGCAAAATCCATTTTCCCAACGGAGTTCCCAAACGAGCACCATGAAGGTAAGATACTGACTTTGAGGTTTGGCATGGACCACAACCCCTTTATTTTTGCATCATCTCTGTTAGAGCAATAAAGAAGCCCAATACTATTAATGTGCTGAAGCCCAAACCAATAGAGGACCAAGGCCTGTAATCTCACCCCAGTCGAAATCTCTAGAATTATTCTGCTGTTTCCTATAAATAGTTGTAATAGTATACAACAATTAGTAACAGACAATATATATAATTCTTCGTTCTTCTTTGCATCTTCTTCTTTCTTTTGCTCTGTTTGGTATCAGAGCTCTTAAGTCAGCAATGGCAGATTCCTCTAAATCACCCTCTCATCATTCCTCTTCCTCAACGTCTGCAGAACATGTCTCTTCCGCTTCACTATCTTCACCTTCCTTTCCTACTAATATCTCCCATTTCCTTACAGTAAAACTCAATGGTGATAACTATCTCATTTGGAAAGCCCAGATGCTACCTTACCTATACGGCCAACGTTATTTCTGCTATATCGATGGCTCAAATCCTCAGCCTCCTCCCAAACTCACAGATGGTATTCCCAATCCCAACTACATAAAATGGTTTGAACAGGACCAACTAGTCCTTTCTCTTCTCATCTCTTCTCTGTTCGAAAAGCTAATAGCCCAAGTTATGAAACACAAATCATCCAAAGCATTATGGCATGCCTTAGAAACTATGTTCTCCCAACAAACTCAAGCCAAATACATTCATCTCCATCAGCAGCTCACCAACCTCAGAAAAGGAGGTGAAACCATCTCTGAATACTACCAAAGAGCAACCATTCTTGCTGATTCATTAGCCACTACAGGAAATCCCGTCTCTGACATTGACTTCAATATATATCTCTTAGGAGGACTAGGTTCAGACTTCGACCCTGTAGTTACCTCTTTAACCACCTGCCGAGAAGTTCTTTCGTCTGAAGAAATCTTAAGTCATCTTCTTACCTATGAAGCCCGTCAAGCTCAAATCCATGGAACCCAAATCACTCAAATCACAGCAAATGCTGCTTCTGCATCACCAGGTCTCTTACCCACCCCTTCTTCGTCTCCATTTCGACCCCAACGTAGTGGTCGTACCTTTTCGTACAACAGAGGTGGCCGTTATTTCCCCCGCGGTCATTTTACACGCCCATACCGAGGTTGCAACTTTTTCACTCCTCGTGGTGACAGACGCACCACTCCTTTTGCCGTTCACACCACCCCTCCCCACGACACGTGTCAGCTTTGTCACCTTCCAGGCCATTTAGTTGAAAACTGTCCTCACCGGTTTGATCATTCCTTTCGCCCACCCACCCCCTCTACTTATTACTCGACCCTCACCTCCTCTGCTGACCATGATTCTCTTTGGTTTCCAGATACTGGTGCAACAAATCACATGACTGCAGATCTTTCCAACCTTTCCATCCCTTCTCTTCACCAATGGCATAATCGTCTTGGTCACCCACATCTTCGTATAGTTCATCAAGTCATCTCCTCCAACAAGCTGCCCAGCTCTTCTGCAACTTTCTCCTCTCAATGCCCTGCTTGCCGAGTATCCAAGAGCCACTGTCTACCTTCTCCCTCTTCACCACACCGATCCTCTGTACCTTTACAATTAATTTTCTGTGATGTATGGGGACCTTCTCCTCTCATATCAGTTGATGGTTTTCGTTATTACGTGTCCTTTGTCGATGACTTTTCTAGATATATATGGTTTTTCCCCTTAAAAACAAAAGATCAAGTAATCTCCATTTTCACTCAGTTTCGCACCTTAGTTGAAAACTTAACAGGCCACAAAATACGTACATTTCAATCTGACTGGGGTGGGGAGTTTCACTCACTTCACAAATTATTAACCTCATTCGGCATTCACCATCGCATTACCTGTCCTCACACACACTCTCAAAATGGCACTGTTGAACGTAGACATCGTTCAATTGTTGAAACCGATCTTACCTTATTATCTCACGCTCATATGCCACAAACTTATTGGACTTATTACGTCTTCTCCACTGCAACCTATCTCCTTAACCGTCTACCAAGCCCCACTCTTAATCATATCTCTCCTTTTCAATCCTTGTTCCGTCAGAAGCCCGATTATACAATACTCAAAGTCTTTGGGTCTGCTTGTTGGCCCAACCTGCGTCCATACACTAAGCACAAGTTGCAACCTCGATCCTCCCTCTGTGTTTTCTTTGGGTACAGTCCACACCATCTCGGGTATTTATGCTACAGCCCAACACAACAACGAATCTACACATCCCGCGATGTAATCTTCGATGAAACTTATTTCCCTTTTCAACAGCTCTCCAATAACACTCAGCCCACATCAACTCAACCCACCATTCTTCCTCTATCCATGTCCATCCCACTTCCAACTCTCGGCCCAACATCACCTAGCTGCCCCAACTTCACTCCCACCATCGCCCCGTCACAAGCCCATAGTCCATCAAGCACATACGCCTCTCCAACCTCATCGTCCTCTTCGTCGTCCTCCCCTGACCCTGTCACCTCCCTCGAGCCCTGCACCACTTGAACCCGCACCTGCTCCCACTTCCGTTCCTGCTCCCCCCATCCTATGGTTACCAGATCCCGCGTCCATATCTCTAAACCGAAACTATTCTCTGATGGCACCATTCCCTGGCCTCCACCAAAAGCTTTGACAGCGACCACTACTCCCTCGATCTCTGTACCAACTTGCACATCTGCAGCTTTGAAATTCCCAGCTTGGAAAAATGCAATGAATGATGAATTTCAAGCATTGATGGATACCAATACCTGGTCCCTTGTTCCACAGTCCTCCTCTCAAAACATTATTGGATGCAAGTGGATATTCCGCATCAAATACTCACCTGACGGCACCATCAATCGCTTGAAGGCACGACTCGTTGCCAAAGGTTTTCACCAACAACAGGGAGTCAACTACGGCGAAACGTTTTCTCCCGTTGTGAAACCTGTGACAATCAAGCTAATTCTTTCTGTTGCTGTTTCTCATGGCTGGTCCATTCGACAGATCGACACTCAAAATGCATTTCTCCATGGGGTGCTCCACGAAGATATCTACATGACTCAACCTCAGGGATTCGTTCACCCAGATTATCCTCACCATGTGCGCAAGCTCCATCGATCACTCTATGGTTTGAAACAGGCCCATCGAGCTTGGTTTGCCTGTCTTGGTACTCGCCTTCAGGAACTTGGTTTCATCTCATCCAGGTCTGATCCGTCGCTCTTTCTTTTTCACTCTCCAACTTGTCAAATATATGTTTTGATCTATGTCGATGACATTATCTTAACTGGGAGCTCTGACTCTGCTATCTTTGATCTAATTCATACGCTTGCTGCTTCCTTTCCTGTCAAAGATCTTGGTCTACTCAACTACTTTCTCGGTGTTGAGGTTCACCGTCTTCCTAATGGTTTACTTCTGTCCCAACACAAGTATATTCTGGATATTCTTCACAAAACCAACATGATGAATGCACATTCCATGGCCTCTCCAATGGCCATCAATTCTAAACTCACACTTACCGGACCCTGTTTTTCTAATCCCTCTTTGTATCGGAGCATTGTTGGCAGTTTACAATATTTGTCATTCACTAGACCTGATATCACTTATGCTGTCAATCGGGTGTGCCAATTTATGCATGATCCCCGCGACCAACACTGGGTAGCAGTTAAACGCATTCTGCGTTATCTTCATGGCACATCTCATCTTGGTTTACGCATAACCAAATCTCTATCTTCAACTCTTTTCACTGCTGCAAGCTCATTATGTCTCTCTTCTCTAAAAATCTTCTCTGATGCTGATTGGGGAGGATGCCCTTTTGATTCTAGGTCTACTGCTGGTTATGTTGTATTTTTTGGCCCGAATGTCATATCCTGGAGTTCAAAAAAACAACCCACTGTCTCACGATCAAGCACGGAGGTTGAATATCGTGCCCTTGCCAATGCCACCAGTGAGCTAATATGGGTCCAACATCTCCTCAGCGAACTCCGGATTCCTCTACCACAGACTCCTACTCTATACTGTGATAATCTGGGAGCTACTTATCTCGCTGCTAATCCTGTATTTCACTCTCGTGCTAAACACATTGCTCTGGACTACCACTTCGTTCATGAACGTGTAGCTGTTAAAGCACTGCGAATTGCTATTGTTCCCTCAAAGGACCATCTTGCTAACATTTTCACTAAGCCTCTTGTCACTCATCATTTCCTCTGGCACAGATCAAGTCTTCAGGTTCATCCTGCCCCTCTCGACTTGTCGGGGGATGTTAGAGCAATAAAGAAGCCCAATACTATTAATGTGCTGAAGCCCAAACCAATAGAGGACCAAGGCCTGTAATCTCACCCTAGTCGAAACCTCTAGAATTATTCTGTTGTTTCCTATAAATAGTTGTAATAGTATACAGCAATTAGTAACAGACAATATATATAATTCTTTGTTCTTCTCTGCATCTTCTTCCTCTTTCTTCTGCTCTGTTAATCTCTGAACTTGTGGATTCTGGAACTCTCATGTAGTGCATGCTTCTTGAAGAAGATTTCGGGTTCATTATTCTTTTTCCCTTTTGATTCCCAATTTCGAGTTTCTTAAGGTTACTTTTGGCTCTTTCACAATCTCCTTAATTAGTTTGACATCTGTTTAAGGAAGTTATCTCAGGCAACAAATCAACTTCCATACTAACTATTTTTGAAAAACTAAACAAGTACCTATCTATTTTTTTGAAACCTTCTTTAGACCACCTTCTTTGATCTTTTTTGCTACTTTATCACTTCTATTTGTGCCCAATCTTCTGGTCTTCCTCTTTTTTTTCTTTTTTGAGATGGGTGATGAGATTGATATACATCTTTCTAAAACTTCCATATTTCTTTTTCAATTAACTTAAGCTATGTAGGTTGCAGATCTTGACAAATGAACAGTCGAATCATCTTCAAGCTATGCTTCTTTTACTGTGTTATAAAGGTTAAAATGTTTTTCTTGCACGTGAATAAAACAACTTCTCTTTTTCTGCTTTTAAGTGGGATGTGACTTCAGTATTTTACGTGATATAAAGGTTAAAATGTTTTTCTTGTCACATCAAAATAAAGAGTATCAGAGTTCTGTGATGCCAACGGGCGATGGGGTGGAAATGATTTTACATGCTGCATATTAATGTGGATTATAATCTTAGTGTCAATGTGTGTAATTAAGTTTGTTGCGTTATGTTTACAAGTTTTTTTTATTATGATTATACGCCATGCTTATATATTGTTCATCCTGTGAATTGAATTATTTTTTCAGGAAAATATGAATGTAAACATGTTTTTACCATATTTTCTTCATGTAGGATGATTTCTTTGTACAAGTACACATGTAGTATTATATATGTAGACACATTTTTTTAATAAGAATTTAAATATTAATTTATTAGAAAAGATATTAGCACTTCCACTATATTTAACTTTGCCTGGGTAGAGTGATTTTTAACAAGTTTTCATTTTTTATTAGGCATATAAATATATATATCGTTTTATCAAAAAAATGTCACATCTATCTTAATAAGTTGTTATGATCCCTTGTAGGAAAACTATTTGGCAAATGAGCCTAATTTTCTTTACTAAGCAAAGTGTTTAGCAACGAGTATTATGAGCTGATTTTTAAATGATTTTTTTTGGTACATAGCTGATTTTTAAATGATAATTTTTCAATAAAAATCCTTGCTAAGCCCACGAATTTTTTTTTAAAAAATAAATATGAAGTGTTCAGTCTGATCGGCCCTCCTTGCTAAGCGCAAGCAGGAAAACTGGTTCCTTTGGCAAACGGGCTTGTCATGACTATTGATAATCATATTCTCATTGGCCCAACAAAAAAATAATACTAGGCTCAACTAGTACGTATGGATCGGGTCGGATCCCTAATCTTTGCGCACGGAAAGGACGAAACGGAGGTCGAACCCCCCCACATGGCCATTGTTTGGATAGTCCGTTGAGAGAACGATCACAGATTTCAAGGTAAATATGTGAGAGGAATTTTATCTCGGTAAACGCAGGAATGGATTTTGGGGAGGAAAACGGCTTCCCCAAATAAGCCCCCATCTCTGTCTCCATATTCCCAAGTTGAGACATTGACTTTTGTTTGACTTTGAGTTAAAAATAGGGAAATTTACTGTTGAGTCCCACATAAAGGACTTATTTATCAAATGGTCCCAAGTTTTAAAATATTTATCAAATGGTCCCAGAGGTGTTGTCAATGCAGTGCAGGGTGTTGTCAAAGGTTGTCACGTGACAACAACATGCGTTGCATTGACAACATCATGCGCTGCATTGACAACACCTCTGGGACCATTTGATAAATATTTTAAAACTTGAGAACATTTGATAAATAAATCCCTTATATAAAACTCAACAGTAAATTTCTCTTCAAAATATGACAGCATGCTGGCCCAAGTGCGAAGCGGTGGCTTCAGTACGTGGGAATTCAGTGGCGACATCTCCTCCTATGCACATGAGGAGCTTGTGTTTTAATGCCTTTGTGGGAGTCACTCCCCTGTCATTTTAGTTTGTTTTCTGTTGGGTTTTAACCCTCTTACGTATCCAATAAAAAATTCAGTGGCGACAACAGCCTGTTCGGTATACTGAATGGATTTTAATGGAAATGGAAATGTTCATGTACGGGTGTGTTTAGAAAGTCCATTGAAATAAAAGAGTTTACAGATTTTGAGGTATCTTACGAATTTTAAAATGGTTTTAATAAATTTCAAGATGATTTTTACAGATTTCGAGATGGTTTTATATTACAATGTGTGTACCGTTTAAAAAACGGTATTTCCAAACAAGCATGAAAATGGAGATATGTATAAAGTTTAAAAATATATTTAATATATCAATGAAAATAGAATCTATGAAAAAGACTAAAATACTCTTTTAAATTAAAAAATTAAAATTTTCTTAGAACTTTGACAAAAGAAAAAAAGGCACCAATGTGTTAGAATTATAAATACAAGTTATTTTGATGGAAATGATTTCTATATGGAAATGATTTTCATGATCAATTCTCTACACTAAACACGTATTAAACATGAAAATGAATTTCATTTATATTTCCAATAGTCAATTCCAACGTACCAAACATGCTATTACGAGCTCGTTTGGAAATTGGTTTGGGGATTATTTTACAGAATCCGAGAAAAATTTAAATTTTGGAGAATAGTTTTATGAACTGCAAGGTAAAAACCTATGTTTTAAAATATGATTGTGTTTAGGAAGTTATTGATTTTTACAGAATTTAACGCAACAAGTAAGTATGAAAGAGAAAATTTATTATAAGAGGGTGTGATTTAATAAAAAAATAACTTTTTCAATATCTAAATTTTATCTTAAAAATAACTTTTATAAAAAATGTGAATATTTAAATAAAATAATTTTTGATAAAACCTAGATTTTAAAATAAAATCTAGATGTTATCGTAAAATCTAAAATTAGGAGTCAAACAAACAGTAACTAAAGACTTGAAGCTCTTTCTTATGATTAGCAATTTAGCACACCAATAATTCTTCCCGGCGCGATTTTACACTACCCCTTTGGAAACGACGTGGCTTTGACCCTCCGACCGAAGAAGCTTCGGAAAGGCGGCCCTCTGCCTACAAGCCCTAATCTTTCTTCCATTCTCGCGCGTTTCGAGCTGTCAAGTAGATCGGAGAATTGCAGCGACAATTGTATTTTGGAACCAAGTTCCAAACCCAATTCACTTATTCAGGTTTCTCGCTCGGTTCTTCGCCTCGCTTTCTATTTTAATCCCAATGTCTGAATTCCGTTTTGTGGTTTCCTTTTCTCGATCGGTCTTACTAACGGAGTTAATTCTACTTCTCGAATCATATATTTTAACCCCTATTTTGATGCGAAGCATTGCTCCCTTTTATTCTTTCTGTTTAATTAGTCTACTGTCCAAGTAATGAACTTCTCCGAGATAGGTCTTCGTTCATTTTGATCTGTGATCAGCTCAATCATGTGATTAGATAATGGACACTGGAAGTATGTCACGACAAGCCTTTTCCTTTAACTTCGTCGGTATCCGTGATTTTGCTCCGCCTCCTCGTCAAAATTTAGTGTTTCGGTGGATATCATCTGGCATGGCTGAGTGCTGTTACTGGAATTAATGTGCTAAAAGATACATCAGGGCTTTTAGTTTGGGGTTGAGTTATGAGAACTTAACTAGAGGCTATAGTTTGGGGTTGAGTTATGAGAACTTAACTAGAGGCTATGTTTTGGTCAATAATTCCCTGTTATCTGATGATGCTTTAATTCTGATCATATTGACAATTTCTTTCCGTAGGATGACAGCAGTGAAGTGTTTTGCTCCAGCGGATCCGTTAGAACAGAAATTGCAGATTGAAAGAAGGCTTGGAAGTATGAAAGCATGCGAGTATTTCAATCTTCTCTCAAGATATCTTTCTTTAAAGATTAGCAAGTGTAAATTCAATAAGCTCTGCGTAGCTATTATTGGGAGAGACAATGTCCGTCTCCATAATCAGCTGATGACGTCAATCCTTAAAAGGGCATGCCTTTCCGAGTCACGCTCAACTGGAAAGGGCAAAGTGGAAGGGTCGCTGAGTGTTAGAATTCCAAATGGGAATCAAAAGAGTGATCTTCAGTCACTATGCAGAGGCTTGCTCCAATCTCCTCGGAAAACGAGGACACCAAATTTGCGTGATCGCAGATTCAAGGATCGTCCAAGCCCTCGTGGTCCCTTGGAGAAGCAACATACTATCGGTTGTGAACATTCTGCCCATAAAATTCATGAGCAGCGAAGTATTGCCGACCTATATTCTGTAGGTAGCATGCCTCCTCTCTCTGCAGATGATGAAGAAGAGATTAATCAAGATTCTGGAAGCCCAGTGGATTATGATAGGATTCCTATTACAGCTCCTCTTGGAATTCCCACATATAAAAAAGGACCGCAAAAAGTTTTCTTTGATGTGTCAGCATGTTCTTCTGTCACTAGCACCTGTCAAAACAGTGGTCAGCTGCCTGATACCAATTCCTTGCTAAAAAGGTTGGAGCATAAGTTGGAAATGGAGGGAGTTAAGATCTCGGTGGATTCTGCCAACGTATTGAATAATGCTGTTGATGTTTACCTCAAAAGATTGATAAAACCCTGTTTGGACTTGGTCGTTTCAAAATCAGTTGACAAAATCAGTGGTCAAATCCAACCTGGTTTGAATGTGTGGTCAAATAATAGATATGTGCAAAAGCCAAGTGAGACAGTTCCTGCATCTATTTCTGATTTTCGGACAACATTAGAGTTGAATCCTGTTATACTTGGAGAAGATTGGCCACTACATTTTGAGAAAATCTGCTTGTGAGAATATGAAGAGTGAGCAAAATAACAGATTGCGTGGGGTGGAAGAGCATATTCTGTACAGATTTCACTGCTAACTATTTTAGTTTAACACTTGTAAGAATCCACCTTAGTTAACGGAAAGGGATCTCTTGGATTGATTTCTTTGATTACTTGTTCATGTTTTATCCATTTATTAGCAAAGCTTATTTCAGAATTCAGGGCCAAAGTTCTGTTTATCAGCCTCGAGTGTTAAAGGATCAGTTTCATTTTATAGCGGGATGTTCAATGGTGAGGGGTGCGTGCGCTTGTGTTTTGGATTCTATCTGTCTGCTTATATGTTCTCTCCGGCATTATAATCCAGCACGGAGCTGTCATCCTCTTGGCATATTTCATTGCATGCAAACTCCTGGTCTTTGTCTCTGTTTAGATGATTCCATCTCTGGATACTCAACGGGAGGAGAAATTAAAAAACTACGAAAATGTTCAAATCAACATATTCTTCTTGAATATAAATAGGCGTTTAGGTAGCCAGGACCCTGTGACAGCGGGGGTAATTTTTTATTTTCAAGCAAATGACAACAGACTTACAAATATAGATAATTTGAGTGGGTTCAAATTTTAACATTCAGTGGGTGCATAATAAAAATTTAATAGTAATTTACATACATACAAAAAATCCAGTTGGGGCAATTGCGCACCCTTAGCAAAGAGTGGCTCCGCCACTGGGTATGGAGTTTACTCGCTGCTGCTAATGATCATGGTGATGATGGTCATATTGACGAGTCTTTCTGTTCGTCTCACTTTACAAGCCTGTGATTTTTTTTGGGGGGGTGGGGGTGGTTTGGGGACAAGAAAGGTTTTAATCGACTGTTAAATGGTCTGTTTCTGAAATGTCAAGAAGTTAGCTTCCACTTTGACCATATGGTTCAGAGAGTTGTAAACCATTAGCGGAGTAGGGAAGAGCATCTGAACGTTTCATTCATTCAGTGATTACAGATTACAAGCTCTGTATTTATGGAGAAGAAAACGGTCACATGGACGTATGTATTACACTAACAAATCATGCTACTAGAATAATCCATCCATTTCCTAGGTAGAAAGCAGCGAACGTTACGTAACAGATGAGTTGGAAAGTACTGCTTAATGGACTCTCTCAAATCTATCAAACTTACTAAAAGAAAACAAAGAATAAGATTATAGATTCTCACATGAATGAATTAAACAGTCGTGCATGATCATTAAATTTGTTTCTCATTAGATTGTTTATGATATCCTTATGGGTCTAGTATTTGATTGGATAGCTTTTCCTTCTAAGCTGCAAAAGAGTGTGAATAATCAGTATGTATTCAGGCCAAGGCGTAATCATATTACTTTTGAATTTGAATATTCATTTTAGTCCCCTTAAGTACATTCTCACGCAAAAAGTAGATCGTGACTTTAGAATACGAGGAAGAGTGATGTTCCCAGCTAAGGTAACTACCCGCTTCAATCAAACTTGAAAATAAAACTTACTTTATTGATTTAATTGACGAATTACATAATTTGCACATACTACAAAAGGGGACGGCGTCACTGTAAACGAAAGCCTGCCAATCTGGTCATCGATTTTATCTTGTGCTCACCGGTGTGTTTGAGTCTGTTGAGAGAAATGAGTTTATAAATTTTAAGGTATTTTACGGATTTTAAGATAATTTTATAGATTTTGAGATAATTTTTATGAATTTTAATATAGTTTTTACGGATTTCAAAATTTTTTTATCTTAGTTTGTATCTACCATTAAAAAAACGGTGTTCCAAACAAGCACGCTATATCTTGTGTTTTAAGTTGTCTTGTATAACATTCCCTTGTATTGTTAATGTGGTGGCTGGATTTGTAGAGATTAATAAGAAATTAGTTAAGTTATTTATTTATAAAATATGTGTATTATTTTTCTTAAAATATTATGTTTAATCACCTGCATCGGAATCATTCCTTAATGGTAACTCTCAAGTGAACCACATGATAACTCTTGCATTTGAAAACGGTAGTGGGAGTATGTGAAAACAGAGAGAAACAGGGGAAGGGTGTCACGAACTGAAGGCATGGGCTGCTTCACATTGATCTCAACGCAACAACTGAAGGAAACGTTTATTTGAAGTTAAAAAGTTTTTTTTTTAAAAAAAAAATAATGATATGCAGAGGAATCATGCCAGTAGAGAAATTTTGTTGCTTTCGACATATGTCAATGAAATCCAAATTAAATATCAGTGTTCCACATGTACAACGAACGTTTATTCCATTCCATTTATTATTCTTGAGTGAGTTCTATTATTAAATAACAAATGTGTTTGCCGTTGTATCGTCGTTCTCAAGTGACGCTCCCACTTGAAACCCCCCCTGTCCTGCTGTCCAGCTTCTGGCGAATTAGAGCACGGAGCAATCAGAACGGATTTTTCCGTTCCTTGCAGTCTTAAATCCGACGCGGCCGAGCTTGGTGATGGCCGAGACGAAATTGGCGTTGAAGACGTTCTTATTGGAGGCAAAAGAATTGACGGTAGACCTAGACCTCGGGTCGGAGAAGAGGATCTGGTCGGAGGTGAAGAGGCCTTTACCTTGCTGAAGATTCTGGTAATAAACATTGTCAAATGTTCTAGGTGTTGTGGGGTCCATGTTGATGGCTATCCTGGGATCCACGTTCCTGGGACACATCCCTTGGAGCTGGCTCGCGTACTGGCTGTTCAACGTAGGATCCAATGGCCTCCCCGGGCTGAAATTGTATATTCTGTTGGAGAACCTGCTGCAATGTGAGAATCCAAGTGTGTGCGCTCCTGCAAATTAATTACCACCTTCTTCTTAGAATTAACCTGGCTTTGCACCTGCATGCACCTCAAAAGCTTCAAACTTCTAATTTAAATACCTGAGAGGGCAATCATGTCGGTTTGGGTGAGGCCATGAGAGGCAAAGAGTGAATTGAGCTGGTTCAAATTGAAGCTAGGCTGAGGAAGCCTGCCGTTCACATCAGAAGCTCTGGAGACAAGTCCGTCAAATCTTCCCAATTCAACGTCATAGGATGGTCCTCCAGCCTGATGCACAATTCAAATCCATTAATTAAACCATTTATATGTATGTATAATGTATGTCTGTGTGTGTGCGCGCTCGCTCGCTCGCTCTGTAACCACAAGAATCAGATTGAACCAAGCTGAACTGATACGAACCAGTGAGACAACTTCACGTGTGGCCAGAGCCAAAATATCAGCACAAGACACTTTGTTTCTGCACTGAGGAACAGCGTCCACTGCTGCTTTGGCTTTGATCACTGTGTCAAACCCATCACCCGCCAATGACAGATTATCTGGATGATCCTTCTCTGCTTTGTTGTTCCCTGTCGACGCTATCAATACCGAAGCATCACAACCCTGTATTGCATATGGGATTCGAAAAATTCCAAAAGAGATCATGTTACTTGTATTAATTGATTGTAAATAGCATCATTATAGGAAACTTTGGTGCTGCTGATTAATGAAGTGATTACCTGAACCATGCAATCGTGGAAGAAGAGACGAAGGGTTGCAGGGACTGTGACGAATGTCTGTTGAAACTTGTTTCGTACCACTGTTCTAACTATGCTCTCGAGATTGGGGCAGATTTTGGCATAGTGGTTTTTGCTGAGCTGAGCAGAAGTGGAATATGGGAACAGACAGAGAGCCAGTGAGAGAGATAACACAAGTATGAGACGACACGGACCCATTTGCAGTTTATGGCGGAGGAGGGCTTTGGTTGCAGGCTTAGGAGTGAAGGGTATGCTTTAGTGGAAAAGTATGAGTGGGTATTTATTGAGGTACGGGACTTCCAAGCTGTCGTGGTCAGGAGCCACTTGTGCCAGAACCAGAATCTTTCAAGTTTTAGCTTTTAAACAGCAAGAAAGTGAGCTTTAATATAATTTTCTGAATAATGATAATAATGATAGAATAGTGGTGGGCACAGGGCACGGAAAGGGACACTGTTGAGGTTGGCTGTCTAAATGGCAGACTTGATCTCAAACTCTCAATCATTTATTTATTATTTATACATGGTCATCCACTAAAAGCCTCCAGATGCTGTGCGTTTTTTTAGGATTATTAGGGTTCTCCTGCTTAGTGCTTGGAATCTAAAACACCAGAAAAGTGAGGACCAAAGGGTTAGGAAAAGAGTTGTAAGCATCCAGAGCGAGAAAAGAAGAAAGAGGCTGCTAAAACTGAGCTCAACGAGAATTTGGAGTGGCATGCACGTTAAGGTTACTTCTTCCTATGGCCTTCTCCAACACTAGCTCCACATAAAGTCACTACTTACCAGTTTGGTTGTCCGAGCCTCCTCATGAAAAAGGTGTTCTTCTACTATTTTATAAGTTGGAATCCAGATACATGCTCTGGGTTTCGGTTTCAACACATTTTATAAATGGAGATGACACCTGTTTTTTCAGAAATATCTGTCCCAAACTAATTGACAGTGAATTCCATAGTTTCGGTGAAAAATTCTCCTGTCTCAATGATTTTGTTTTCTGTTAATTTCTGGCAAAACTTGGTACAACACTACAGCTTAGCAACCTAACTTTTGTACTGCATTCAAAAGTTGAAGTTAGAGAGAGTGGGGCTAACGCTATATATGTGTCCTGTATGAGAACTGAGAAATAATGTCTTCATCTTAAAGTCACAGAGACAAGTTAGTTTGACTGTTGACGCAGAGGCCCTTGCCATATATTTCACGGCACTCATTTTCTTGGACTCGCTAGGAATCTTGTTTCTTTTAATTATTATTATTCTTTCCGACGAATCATTGTGCGTTAGTCCTATGTCAAGAAACCTTACGAGCTATTTTTGAGAAACACACGAGAGATCCTTCCTTATCAGGAGCTACCTAGCTTACTGATGACAGTTTGGTTACCTCTCTAAAATTTTATAGTAATTTGTTCAACTTCAATTCATGAACCGAGACAAAATATTAGTTGAGATATTCCTGCTGCTTTTTACCACCGAAGGACAAATTAAAATAGCTGGTAGGGTCTAAAAATCTAATATGAAAATAGCTAATTTTTAACGTTGAGAACGGATATATCCTATTACAATCTGTTGATATTATCATAATGTAAGCACGCAGCCATGAGTAGTTAAGAATAATTTATATAATACTCATAAATAGTATTAATGATTGTTGGGTTTATCAGATAAGCATATACTGGTCTGAATAATAATATAGACGGATGATGTGGGTAACCGCTGTCGGTGATTGTTTATTTTAAATCCACTTTGTAAACTATTCCAGTTCCTTTTCTTTAACAAATTATTAGGGTGAGATGAGGGATGACTCAAAAATTATTGAGCACATCAGCATGTGGTGGTGTCGCCTGCAAGAAGAATTAATATTGGCTTTCAGAACCCAAAAAATAAAGTATCTTACAGATTGAAAATGACTGGCGAACAAGACAAGAAGGAAAGGTCAAGTAAAGTGGGCTAAGAGTGAAAGCGAGGAATTAGGTTAAGGTAGAAGATTCTACTCCACACAAAGCTTAGCCTTTGGCCGATCGATCTTTAATTTAGAGAAGAACACAGTGATTCAAAAATGATAGCCTCCTTGGGCCATGACACGAATGGTAGATATATATATATATATAACTGCTGTCGAAAGAAAAGCATGTTCATGCACGTAATCTTATCTCTGATTCGTAAATATTAATATCGATATGATTTTGAGGTTGTCTTTCCCTTCGTCCTTTCTGGTAGAATTTTCTACGCTCAAACATGACAGCTTGAGAGCATCGTTAGGTGCCCAGTTCTTATCTGACGTGGGGCATGCAAAAACAAGGAAAGTGTTTCTCGTTTACTTGCCCATACGTATTAATATATCAGAATTTATTTGTTGACTTAAACTAATTAACAGAAAAAAAAAAGTATGATACATGCTCAATTATTCCCCATCCGTTTTGTAAACTTAAAATTAATTAGTTTCCATAAGTTAAAAAATTAGTTTTTTTTTAAAATCCCAAAATTATCCAGAGTCATAAAAAGTTTTATGGTCATCAGTTAGATATTTCGTGGTGGAAAAAAATTAATATTTTAGATAAAATAAAGTAGTGTTATGAAATATATCTGTAGAGAGTTATTATGATATTGATAGGATGGACTATGGAGTAAGTTATTAAATAATCCGGCAACGTCTAATCGTCTACTGTCTGTAAAGCTTTGATGATAACGATAACGCGTGTCTGAAAATTCTGTTGAAAAAAAAAAGTAACTTACAGATTCTGAGGTATTTTACAGATTTTAAGATGGTTTTACGAATTTTGAGATAATTTTATTAGATTTTGAGACATTTTTTATATATTTTGAAATAATTTTATTTTGACTTGGGAAATAATATTTCCAAACAATCACATTATGTCAGACCAAAGAGAAGCAGTGATTAATCAGCATTTATATTTAATTGCAATTTGCAGAAACTCCCAATCGTTTCAGTTTTGAACGTGATCTGGATTCCTGTATCCAGCTCTTCACGAGGTCTCGTGGCATATTCTATTATTGTTATTATTATTGTCTAATTAATTAACTAACATGTAAACAAAAATGTCACATTCACATGGTTTAATTTGTGAGTCTTTTTTCTTAAAAAAATATTTACTAGTGCACGCACACAAAAGGTCACATGGTTTTGTTAAGATGCAATTTCATTTGTAATTATGATTTTTGTCCATTACGGCAAGTGTCTCTGCGGAAATGAGTCTTTAACACTAAGTAATATTCATAAAATTAATATTAAAAAACTCTGACTAAAATTTGCACATATGTTGAGTTTATAATAAGCACTAAGAAGATTTAAACTTGACTCCTCATTAATTAAATAGAGCTCTATTAAAATTATGATCCATCACTTAATTAAAATTATCAACTCATCATCTCATTATAGTTTTAGTTCCTCCTATAAAAGATATAATTGCTTACAAGCTACAACTATATATAGTGTCATTGAGTTTATTAATTTAACAAATAATTGAACTATATGGGAACTTCGCTGGATTAAAAAAGGACTGAAAACGGCTTTCGGATTGTTAAATTTGTTTATTCATTAAGACAATAAAGAAACCACAAGTTTCAATGACTTGTGAACGGAGACAAGATTCGTAGCCTTATCATTTGTTTCGTTCTGGAAACTTACTATTATTTGATAATGAGATGTGTATAATTAACCGATATTGCCAGCTATGTATAGTATTGGGCATCTGATATTATTAATATCGTCTAATAGATCGACGAAGACCACTATACTAAAGGTCTTCACAGTAATCAAACATTTTTTCATTCATGTAAAGAAATAATACAAACATGTGTTGTTTGATTGTACATGTGAAAGTGTCCGTTCAATCTCATTCACCTTATAGTGGTAGAAAATGCCGGATGCTGCAGGTGCAAAGCCAGACTAATGGCACGTGAACACCGAAGCAATGTCCAATGGAACCTCATTTTAAGTTCTTTGCCTCCATTATTATTCTCACTGCTTTTGATTTTTAATATAAGATTCAGATTATAGTATGAAAATGCACTACGACTAAATCATATATATTAAAGATCAGAAACAGTATTTTGCTTGTTCTCATTTTCTGCTTAGTTATGCTGCATTTTAAGCTTCAGTGATCGACCGGACTTCAATATGTGTAATTCTACGAACCGTAAGTATTGATATGCTGATCATGACAGTAATTGGAGCACCCATAACGTGCCCACCAGGTTCAAATCATGAGAAAGTTGAATTTTTTTTCCTAAAAATTGATATATTGCCTTATGGGAAAAATGTAAAATATATTAAATCTAGTTCTGTATGAAATATATGAATATTCTGGAGAATATTTGCCAAACACTGCCTTATGTCTGTGGTTATTATGTTTGCAACATTTAAATTAGAATCTGAAGTTCAAATGAAAGAGAGTTAAATTAATACTTATATTAAACTTCATCCAATGTGGTACTTAAATGATTTATGTAATCACTTTGAAGAAGTTATTACAGTCTTTATCTCATGATTACTTATTGCATGTCTTTAATTAATACCATCTTTCATTGACATCATCACCTTATTCTCCTTCATTCCCATCATCATAGGCGTCCTTCATGGGCGGCTGTTTTGTTCGTTGATTCCGAATGTTTTGATATATCCAACAAGACCCTCAAAATATATCACTGAATGGCATTGCTTGTGATATTTCGTATTTTCTCCTATCTAGATTTTTTTTCGCCATGTCTCCTCATGATACCGAATTTGTTGGCCGTGTTTCTTGTCCATTTGCTATGATATTTTCTTCTTGTCCGGAGGTTTTCTCCACGAAAATAAAATTGCTTTCCTGTTAAAGGGTTTGTTTAAAAACGCAGTGGATAATTGCTTTTATATAAGTTGAGATAAATATGTAAAGAATATTATATCATTTTACGAAAAAATGTTAAACGGGCTTTTGAAAATCTAAAAGATGTTGACAAACGTGTCCAAAAAAACGAGGAAGAAGGATGGTGACTATTTGAAGAGCCATCCGCTATTTTTTTGTATAAACGATCCGGTATCCTAGGTTCATTGCCCGCCCCAAACTAATCTGGGCCCCTGTGAGGAGACCTTACGGTGGTAGTGGGGTACCGATAATACAACCTCTTTGAGGTTGCGTTAATTATCGCGGCTGTTACTCTCCAGGATTCAAACCCTCATCCTGAGGAATGCTGGTAGTAGCTCTTGCTAACTCTACCAAACGCCCATTTGTCATCCGTTATTTATCACATGGGCGATGAATGCTATGCCCGCTGAATCTATTTTTACTCCTGAAAACCCAAAAGGCCCAAATTGCCCATGAAGCCTGAATAACACAGTGGGCTCCAAAGCTAGTCAGCTACAGTCCACAGCCCACATGACACTTTCTTTAGGCCAGAAAAAAAAAATCCTTAGCGGGTTCATATCTCTTGGAGAAACAAACTCACGTCTATTTTTTTTTTTTTAAAAAAAGAATTACAATTAGATTCTATGAGAAATAATATCTGAAAAATTTTAAAAATTTGTCAATGACTTACTGAGACTTGCCAAAAGGCTCGTTGGGACCTAACCCCAGTCCTAAAAAACAATCTTGTATCTGTTCCAATGAAGGTTTCCCTGCGAGACAGTTCAAACAAGTTTTTGTTCCTGCCACTCTTAACATGCATGTTTATTTCATAGGGAAACAAGGCAGTTTTCTTCGCCGAACCCACATGACATAGAGACTTGACTTGCACTAAAAAAATGTCTGGGGCAAACAGCAGTTGAGTTGCAGCACTTCAATCTCTTTAAATGAGACTGGTATGTCTCAGCTGCTGGAAACTTGTCTGTTTAACTTCGTCTCCAGTTTTCTTACCAGAAACTGCAAAGGAAAACAAAAAAAGACATTGATTTCGAGAACGGACCTGTGTGGACTGTGGAGGCCCATGACCCTGTTCACTCGTCAAATAATGGGAAGGCACACAGGTGTACGTGCTCTTGTTCGTTGGTCCGTACAGTACAGGACCCTGCTTCACCTTCCTCTCTCGCGCATGTGTTGCTAATATAACGTGCCTGTCCCTTACTGTTAGATTAACTTGGTGGGAGCACTATGTATTCTGTTAACTTCCCACTCTTTGTCTCTTTACTGGTATACCAACACACACTATTGCCTATACTGCAGCAAAGATAAACTCACACACAGGAATCTATCTGTACGTTAATTAACATGCTAAGCTATGAGCCTACGTGATAATGTGAAATGATCAACCAATGAAGGATGGATATTTGGCCATTAAAACGCACATAAACTAAATATATGCATGTGGAACTACAGAAAGAAGTCCCCCTTATTAAAAGTGCATGTGTCCAAAGAAATGTACCATTTTTTCTCCCTTCTCATTGATGGTGATGATACTGCGCGCCTTACCCTTCTCTTTAGGTTCGCTTGATAATGATCACCATGCTGGTGGGGCGACCACTTACTATATACTATGCATTTCTCTCACTTGTATATATGGGAATCGGACCATCCTTTTTTACATTATATTCATGATTCTTTTGGGGTTTGGACCCCCCATTTTGATCCATGACTTAAGCTTATTGTGCAGTTTGTCATTCAAATGCCGCCCATAACTTCTTACACATTTATACTGCTCTTCTCTCTCCTGTTCCTATATATTGTATCTCTATCTAAGTATCGAGACATACGAAACGAGAATCAAAATGATAACTGGTTCTGGTGATCAGTGTAAGACGTTAAGTTTTCAGGGGCTGTGTGAAGCAACCACATGGATTATTCCAGGGTGATTTTCAATCAGCCTCTTTTTTTTGTCATGTTTTGTTCTGATCTATTTATGGTAAGTATCTTTGGTGCCAGATGGAACTAGACTTTAATTTTTTCTAGCTTGTGAACAACATGTGGGGTGCATCATTAGTGTGAAGAATATATATGTATGTATATGTTGCTTCTAAATGACTCAAAATCTCTAACTCAGTAACCAAAATTCAAGCATTTGTCCCATAATAATTCAACAGAATAAAAAGGATATAGAAGCAAAAGCCCCGTATCTCTATTTCATCTCAAGACATCCTCTTTCTCCGTTACTTTCTTCGTACATATGCCCTTGAGACCCTTCTATTAATTAATCACGATTATAAAATATTGGGTCCATTTAGTAAAGCAGTGGAGAAGTACTTTTACTATTTATAAGGTAAATGTATGAATGAGACTATATCATTTTGCGGAAAAACACTGTTGAACCTATTTTTGGGGTGTTGAGAAGCTTTCCCAAACACATCCATTATGAATCACTGGTAACATATTTGATTTAATGGGCTTGTTTAGAACAACGTTTTCAAAAGTAAAACACACGTTCATGATCAATAGTGTTTTTCCGCAAAAACGAGATAATCCCATCCACATATTTACCTCGATTTACGTAAGAGTACTTCTCTACCGCCTTCCCAAACGGGCTCAATAGGTAGTCTGCACTTATTATTATTATTATTATTAATTAGATCAATAGGAGTACTTTACTCGATGATTAAGAATTCATAATTTAATTTGGGAACCAGTCAATAATATTCCGTCAATAATTTAACCAATATATAACCCCTCAATTATTCGATGTTTGTAATTGTAATTTAATCCTTCATCAAATTATAAACATATCACTTTTGGCATCTAAACTTAATTTTCTTGACACACACACACACACACAGGCATGTGGGGAGCATATCTTTATTTTACGTGCAACCTGTTTGTGTGCCAAGGGAAGCCCTAACCACCACCGATAGTGTAGTCTGTACAGTGCTTATAATAATCCACCATCTCAAAAAGAAGAAGATACCCCAGAGGAGGGGGGTTGTATGTGCATCACGAGTGATCCCACTAACTCAATTTATTTTTTTAAAAAAGGATAAACAATTTAAAAAGGTTTCTTGCATTTGTCATCATCATTTTTGTTCTAAAATATCTCTATATGATTGGTATAATTGATTTAGATTTATTGTCACTCGAATTTAGATTTATTGATTATAATCCTGTATGAACCTCAGTGGCGGTGCATGTATCCAGCCTAAACTGCACACTATTATCTCATATTTTATCTTCTTCTTTTTTTTTGGTGCGATATGATTCATTAACGAATTAATTATTATTTCTAGAATATCATATATACCATGCTTGTTTTGCTCGTTTAATTAATTTATGGTCTGCAACAAACATCTGCGGTGGATTAATTATCTTTTTATAATTTTTGCAGACATAAATTATCTCATCTGTGCCCTGAACGTGTGGAATTTATGTTTCAATAATTGTCAGAGAGAAAAGTTTATTTTCCTTTGTATAATTAACTATACGCATTTTTTTGTACATTTTATGGATCAAATGAAAGCTTATGATGGTGGCTTATCATATCATATAGTTTATCTTATACATTGATTTCTCATTTTTTTTATATCATTGAACATAGAAATTACTGAATTCATCTGTCATGCTCATGCTTTTGGGTAAAAATCCAAAAAATAAAACTAAAAAAAATAAAGAATTGATGCTTGGGCACTATTACCTTCCCCGCATCGATTTTGGAAAATCCAATTCGAGTGGGCCAGTAACTACCCAAGTCGTAGATCAGCCTTTTCAGCAAATTCAAAGGACCCACCGACCCGTACGAATGCACCTTCCAGCCCCGGCAACGCGTGCTTCCATGTCCCTGCCTCCCTCCCTCTCTGTTTTTTTTTTTTTGCCAACTCGCTCTCTGTCCTTCTCTCTGTCTGTCTTTCTTTAACTTTCTGGCATCCTATAATTTATAATTTCCATGCTAGAGAGGGAGAGGGAGGAAAGAGAAGTTCGTCCAAGCAAAGCTTTATGATAAGGTTGAGCGTAAATAGATCAAATGGGAAACTCTGTATTTTACGTCTAATATTTCTTAATTACCCATATAACAGTGTCTTAATGTAACCACTATTGTCAATGTCTCGGTCTAACATCTCATTTCAGGTTTTCATATGCATGTTTGTACAGATGGCATTGGTCGGTTCTTTGATTGTCAATTTAAGTGAAAGCAGGGGGAACTATGCTTTTGCACACAAACTGTTTGCAATTATGTGTAAAGGACACTCTGTTCATTTTCTTGTTTTCAGTGGTCCAATATTCCCCCATTTTTATTTGGATTGAAATTCACATTATTTTATCACACATGGCCTGTTTCACGGCTAGAATTATTGCTCTGGGTCTTCTTGCGAGTGATGCTAAAATCCATAAAACAACAATTAGCACCTATCCCATATGGGCACAAAACATCCTTTTTCTTTTTTTTTGAGTAGGCAAGCTATTGCTTGCAGGGATCAAACCCTGTTAAAGTGCCAATTCCCGTGCTACTTGCACCACAGGGGTGCTGGGCACAAAAACATCCTTAGTTCGCTCTTGCTCCATCAATGTGAGAGAGAAATGATAAAATAACCCTAATTTGTTTTGTCCCGTTGATATTGAAAACTGAAAACTTCAGAGTTTGATTCGAGATCTTGTGGCCAGTTTGGCCAGTTACCAAAGGAACTAACTTGTCGTACGGTCGTGATCTGTCTGTCGACAGCTGATGATGACGCCTTGAACTCCTTCAAATAAGCATGCTTCAATAATATTGTGATATAGTATGAAGTTAAATTTTATAATTGAGACAACTGTTTTGCGACAGAACTTCTAGGTGCATGTGATTCACCTCACCATTCTATGCTGTTTCTTTGATTCTTTGTCTTGAGCAGTCATAGGTGTATTTGCTATTATGGTTTCTTTATTTTATCTGGATTGCTAATATAATATATAAATAATGTGTAATAGTACTAGATAGAATAATGCCTTTGCTTGCTATCGCCCCTCATAGTTTTATTTAATATATCTGCATTGCTGGACCTGTGTAAGGCATCCCTTCCACAAATCTTGATTAGCATTGGCCAAGGCACTGGGATTTATTCGGCATGCCTCAAACTCAAACCTCATGCAGTAGCTTGGTTTCCGTGAGTGTCTTTGAGATAGACTTTTAAATCCTTCAGCAGTTCTACACACACATTCTCCAACAAAATAGACTGACGAGTCTGATGGGGAATGTGAGAGCAGCAGTCTGTCCCAACTAAAAAAAGTTGTCTGTGAAGGTGAAGTGAGAGGAAGAATTTTTTGCCTTTCCTTGGAAGAGCTCCTTCAACATTCGTTGTCTTCTTGTTGAGAACAGAAATTGGGTATTCTCTATTCCTTGAACCTGCACAGGTTAGTGACTCAGTTATACTTCTTGGTTCTTAAAAGTTTTCGTCTGGAAATACTGTAGACTTGCATATGTAGAGTTCCTTTCAAGCTTGGTTTGGGAAAGGCTCTCATGAATTTATTCCTACATGTCGATATAACTCTTAGTACCTCTGTTTGGTATTATCCCTGAATAAGTTGTTTTTAAAACTGGCACCCTGCGCCTTCCCACTTGCACACATAATCGCTATCATCTTAGATGCATGGTTGATTTTTGCAATTTGCATAACTCGTAAGGGCGTGTAAATCAAAAGTCCAGATTGCAACTTGCCTAGATTCCCTAGCTATCACTAAAGATGATATGTTGATGTTTAAAATTGATGGCGCGAGGGTAGTCCGAGGAATACGGTTTACCTTGGCATTATTCTGGGTATATCCTGAAAAACCTGTTTTATTCTAAAAACTTTTAGTTGTCGCATTGCCAACGATTTAAGCTTATTGTCTAAAAATTGCGAGACAGATTATGAAGAAAAAGAGGAATCAACATTAGATAGCAGACACTATGAATGAGGTTGAAAGGTTGTAGGGTTCTAAATCTCAATTTGTTTAATTTCCATATATGGCCGGCTACAACCGTACTGTTCAGGCAGTTTTTTTATACTGGTAGGTACGTAGAAAGAGAAAGTACTGCTTTCAACATAAGAGTTTGTATCGACTATCGACAAGTATACAAATGAAAGGGTAAATGCATAGCACTAATAATTCCAGCGAAAAAAAGCATGGATAATGACGTCAAATGGTCCATTTATGAGAAGCCATTGTTATGGTTGCTCATAAAAGTGCCGGAAGATATTTTCTTTCGTAATTCATTTGATTGTGATCCAAAATTTTGGAAGGGGATGATCAAGCAAGGGAGCAGACAAATTATACTTAAGGGTAGTTGATGTCATCATTTTGTGCTAGTCTTTCAAGGCCATGATAGCCATGCTTTTCTCGCACTACTCTCTTTCCTCCTTAAACAACTTTCCATCTATCAAGTAC